>CAUYLG010002484.1:0-88155 GCA_963573385.1 Cacajao melanocephalus
TAGAACAAGAATCCTGTTCTCTCTCCCTCTTTTTCTTCCTCTTTCTTTCTCTCGTACATTCTTTTTTTTTTCTTTTCTTTTCTTTCTTTCACTCTCACTTTCTTTCCTCTCTTTTCCTTTCTTTCAAAAAAAAAAAAAAGAAGTGAAGAAATAGGCTCAGAAACTTAACTTAATCCAGGTCAGAGAACTGTTAGTTTGTGGAGCCATTCTTTGAATATGGGTTTTACATGTACTTTTAACTACCATGTTATGTGATATTACTAAATATGTGGCAAGATCTTCATTAATAGATCTCTGAAAACTTCCTTAAATGTTTAACACATTATTATTTACAAATCATTTGCAAGTATTTATAGAAACTTTGTTTTCTATGTAAAATATTAATTGTGGGACATCTTCATTTACTTGTTTGTAGTTTAATTACTCTTCAGTAATCCAGGCCACACATTTTATATACCCAATAAAACCATAAATTCCTTGAGGATATGATGAGTCTTTTATATAACTCACACTAGTCTCAAAGTAAGTCATTAGATATGACATGTTGTTGAATCTCCACATATTTTCTTTTTTATTAACATTGTGACTTGTTTGAATGTTAGTGTGCTTTCTTAGTACTTTTTTCCAATCTTCTTTATTCTTAAGGAAAAGTAGTCCCTTGATAGGTTCTACTTTAGCTATTAGAAGTAGCTAAGATCTTCAATTTAAGGAATGGGAGGTTTGAAAATGTAGATTTTATGTCTCAGAGCATGTGTGTATTTACTCAACCTTATAAAGTTGGATCTTTTACTTTAGCAGTGAGACTCCTACCTCTTTAGCACCTGTGTATTTTGGCAACTTTGCTTTTGAAACATCATTTGGAGCACTAAGGGAACAATTGGTGCTTAGAGAGACATTAAAGAAATGCTAGATGCTATTTAAAATTTTGTGGGTTTTTTTTTTTTGTTTGGTTTGATTTTTAGTATATAGAAAAGAATGAGACTCTTAGGAAATCAGCCCTGTTAAGAAGAAAATGGAAAATTTGAATTGCAAAAGGCTAAAAATGTTTACCCCAATGTCACATTACTAAGTTAATGCATTCAGAGCTCTCCCATATAAGAGAGTGGTAGACACAGTGTCACCATCATTATAAACCTTTGTCTTGATCCAGCTTGGTGACAGAAAGGAAAGGGGAGAAGCCAAAGATTGTTACTGTAATTTATATTATATATAATATATCCAACAAATGATAATTTTTCACCCTCTGGTTTATGTAATTAGTTTTCCACTTCAAAAACCATTCCTCTTATTATTGTAGTTCTGAAGTAGTAAAGGCAGCAGGGAAAGCCAACCTGTGGCTCACGTATGGTCATGTCCTCCTCCCATGTCCAAAGTGAACATCATTTATCCATTATGTCACTCATTCCTACCAAGCCCAGAAGAGAACTCAGAATTGTTTTCAACATAGCCTTAAAGCCAGTCACTCCAAAAATTAGAATTGGAACCAAAGGTCAACTCACAGCTATACAATTATTAGCTGCAAATGGGAGGTGAGGGAGCACTGCCAAATATGTGCATATCAAGGATCTGAGCTAAGTGAAGCAATTATATAAACAACTTTCACTATGCTAATGAAGTAACTGAGTACCTTCTTCAAATATAACTATAATTCCAGAACTGAGATTCAAGTCTTCAGTATCTTTCACTTCCATCTTTTCACTATTCCACATGTCCTCTCATACATTTGTCTACACAGTTTTCTGTTTATATTACATACATTTTTATTTACTCAATCTACACTTTAATCCATTTTCAGAAGACGTGCCTTCTAACAATACCAAAGATCCTTTCTATTTGTGTATAATCAGAACTAAACATAGATTGGCTGCCATACTAAATTTTACTCTATATCCAGACTGAAAGCATTGTTCCACTGTTTTAAAATACCACAGATTTATTCTTTACAATCAAGAGAAGCATGCATCAGTGTAATAATGTGCATCAACTCAACTTAACATAATGACATTCTCCAACTGGAAATGACACAGTAGCAAGGAAGACTAAACTACCATTTACTTTCCTTACTCCATGTTCAACTGTAGGCACTGAGGTATGAAATGGCTAGCTGCATTCACTACTGGGTTCTGTAGGCTTTTGCTCACAATTTCCACCAAAGCTGCATAACAGAATAAAACGTATTACAAAATCTCACCATACATTCCCAATAAACTTCGTTCACAAAGTATAAATAGAGATAGAAATGTATGTGTAATCACAGAATGTATTTCTTTAACATACAAACTCTTACTATCTGAATATTTCTATCTGTTATAACAACACTACACAAAACTATAACAACTTACAAAATATTAACTATGCAAACCAAGCCCTGCTTTAATAAACACACTAATGCAAATCAGTAAAAATGTTTAAACTGTGCTAGAGTTCAGTGAGAGAAGTTAGAGTGCACTGCAGTCATATCTCAGCTATTCTCTTGATGGGATCCAGCTCATTGTCTCCATCAGCTTCCACGCACTTTCCCTGATGAATTAGCCCCTATATATATACACAGTATATATTGTTGTGTGTGTCAAAATCAACATGCTAATTCTAAAATTCATATGAAGATTCAAAAAGTTAGAAATAGCCAAGGCAATTTTGAAGAAGTATAGAACTATAGACTTAAACTATCAGAAATCAAGACTTATTGTAAAGCTATATTCATACAATATAATATCACACAGCCAAAACATGATTATGTGGCCAGTGCAGTGGCTCATGCCTATAATCCCAGTACTTTGGGAGGCTGAGGTGGGTGGATCACTTGAGTTCAGGCGTTCGAGACCAGCCTGGCCAACAGGGTGAAACCCCAACTCTACTAAAAATACAAAAAATTAGCCAGGCGTGAGGTGCATGCCTGTAGTCCTAGCTATTTGGGAGGCTCAGGCAGGAGAATGGCTTGAACCCAGGAGGCAGAGGTTGCAGTGAGCTGAGATAGCACCATTGCACTACAGCCTGGGTGAAGGAGTGATACTCCATCTAAAAAAAAAAAAAAAAAGTGATAATGTGTTACCAAGATGCAGCTTCCAAAAAAAAAATTTCTTTTATAAAGGATTTTAAAAAGAAACTTTCACGTATTTCAAAGTCATAGGATATTAATCTCACTTTTATATTATTTATTTTCAGCCCATTTCTTTCCTTTTTTAAAAATCTTACCCTAGGATTGACTGACCAGTCACAAGCAATGCAGTCAGCAGATAGCTTACACCTGTCCTCCTCTTCCACGGACTGCCTCCTGCCTCAATTGCAAATTGCCTTGCTTATGGTCTGCCCTTTAAAGGGCAGTTCACACCTAGGGACTGAATATGTAGGGCAGGGTGTAAATGCTTAGCCAATTCAACTTTCAACTCAGCATAGGACACTGTGATGGGCAAAACTCACTTGAGGTTTTATCAGGTCTGCATCACATTTCAACTTACTCCCCGCCCAGTATCTGTTTTTAAGAGAACCCAACATCTGATGACTAAATAATGGATGAATTGCTCATCCATAAGTTTGAACAAAAGAAACCAGACACAAAAAAGTATATATTGTGTGATTCATTTAAATTGATTTTTAAAACAAATAAAACTAAACCAGAATGATAGAGATCAGAACAATGACTACCTTCAAATGTCTATTGACTGTGAGAGGGTATGAGAAAGCTTTTTGTGTGCTAATAATATTCTATACCTTCATCTTTGTGGTAGTTGCCTATATACTCATGTGACTATATATATAAATACTCAGCACTTGGATCAGCATATACACAAACACACATACACACACACACGCATATATAAACACACAGTATGTGTGTGTGTGTGTGTGTGTGTGTGTGTATTCAGATTGAAAGGACACAAGGCATAGCAAAGAGATTCAATAAGGAGACATTTATGGTGAAATTTCAGAGTAGCATGAAAAAGAAAAAAATTCTAACTTCCAGAGAAAAAGAATAAAACACAAATGAATAAGTCATATTGATTAAATCAAACTGCAACTGATGGATTCATGAAGTTAGTGAAATCTACAATGAATGAAAAATTGTGATTCTCCAAATCTGCACTGTTAAAGCCCAGGAAAAGAAAAAAAGAAAATAATACACACAACTTTACTTTTTTGAGCCTCAATCTATTGAAACGCCACATAAAATATTCTTCCAAAATAAAAATGGAGCATAAGACTATCTCAAAAATGTAAATGCATAAATAATAGCTGTAGTGGTGAGTCTAGTAACTACAATGATTTGGAAGTAGTCACAGGAATATACAAGATATCAATATATGTCTGGGCACAGTTGCTCACCCCTGTAATCCCAGCCCTTTGGGAGGCCAAGGTGGGTGGGTCACCTGAGGTCAGGAGTTCAAGACCAGCCTGACTTAACATGGTGAAACCCCATCTCTATTAAAATACAAAAAAAATTAGCTGGACACGGTGGCAGATGCCTATAATCCCAGCTGCTTGGGAGACTGAGGCAGGAGAATTTCTTGAACTCGAGAGGTGGCGGCTGTGGTGAGCCAAGATCACACCATTGCACTCCAGCCTGAGCAACAGAGCAAGACTCCATCTCACATGTATATATATATATACATATATATATACATATATATACATATATATATACATATATATACATATATATATATATATACATATGTTCAATAACCATAATTTGATACGAAAATATCTATGAATTATATTGGTTGAATGAATTATATTGGTTGGTTGTTACCTACATTACATGCATAACTGAAGGAAATGCTGAATCTCAGTGAGAACTAAATTAAAACAAAGATATGAAGTGGAAGCCAGAGGTGAGTTCAAATTCCATATCTGTTACTCATTTGTACAAATAAATTAGATAACTTCTTATGTTTCAATGGAGATAATGCTTTCTATTTCATAGGGCTGTTGGAAGGATTGTTAGATCATCAAAGGGGACTCTAGCGATGTCTCTAGTAGATTTGCCTGCCATCTGAAGCCCTTATATTCCACTCACTCTCTGTGAATAAGCCAAATCTTGACTGCTCCCCAATCTCTCTAAGTTTTAACTCAGTTTCCAACCTTGCTTTTCAAGCACAAGATTTCCAAATGAAGATGTTATGTTTTCTTATTTATTTGAAATGATATCTGAAATAGTTTCCAACCTCCCCATTGGATTAGATTATATCCCTGTACATTCTACAGGTAGGAATAAAACGTTTGACAGAGAAACACGTTGTATTATTTCTGTCAATATGGATGCTGCTATATTGCTTCAAGTAAATTACTTTACACAAATCTGGGTCCCAGTGTGATTATATGCTACATAAACAAACCTATACACGCAAAAGAGACTGGAAACAGAATTCTGAACTGGCTCAGCTTAAATCCAAGCATCTGGATCATCAAATCAGCATATCTGCTACCACCTGGTGGTAGTTTACCCAAATTCCAGGTTACACTTTCTTGTGTGCTTGAATAAATACCTTGATCAATAAAACTCTCAATCTACAAATCTAAAGCATATTGCCAAACTCAAACCAGTCTGGGGTGTACATTTCTACATTTTTAGGCATCTGTTCAGATGCTTCATTTGCTTTCCTTAACATAGTAAATCATTATCAAATGGAAGTAGTTTTAATGCTTTCACTATAGTACCATTCCAGCCTTATTTCCATTGATGCCACATATATGCCAGCAAAATTATCTGCCCACTGCTTTTCCCACACTGCCTGTACTCCTCTCCCCGGCTTGGCATGTCCTCTCTTATGACCATCTTCTGTATGCCTACAAACCAAATAGTCTAATGCCATCTTCTCCACAAAATCTTTTCACTTTGCCCGGAGGGACATACTCCTTTCTCTTCTCCTATCTCCTAAAATAATTCATTGTAACATTAATCCTCATAGTATGTAACACTTACTTAGTACTATAGTCATTTACATAGTTCTTCATCCAGTTTCTAAGGAATCGCAAAATGCGAGCTGTGACCACTAGTGTTATACAAAATTATTTTTGTGGTTCCAAAACAATACTTATCATTTTAATAAATATGTATTAAGAGTTAGTTTAGCACCAGTGATTCAGCCCTGGGGTTAGATGGCTGGAGTTCAAATCCCAGATCTATCAGTAACTACTAGCTCCGTGACATTTAAAATGTTACACAAATGACTAAAATTAGAAAACTACATAGAGGGCAAGGTATTTGTACTTGTGTGTTTTAGCTTTGTATTGTCACAACAGGAATAGCTAAAATTTTGTTCCTGATAAATATTTAGTCTATACTTTCGAATAAATTATCTTTTTCTGTAAGATGAATGACACAAAGGTATAAGAAATAATCTCTGTAGGTGTATACAGCCATGCATTTCTTAGTGACAGACATAAGTTCTGAGAAATGCATCACTGGGCAATTTTATTTTTTAAACACCATAGAATGTACTTACACAAGCCTAGATGGTATAGCCTTCTGTAAGTATGTTCATACAGTACACCTAGGCTATATGGTATTGCTCGTATAGGCTACACACTTGTACAGCATGTTATTGTACTAAAGATGGCAGGCAATTGTAACACAATAGTATTTGTGTATACAAACAGAAAAGGTATAGTAAAAACACAGTATTATAATCTGTTGGTACCACTGTTGTATATGTGATTGCCACTGACTGAAACATTGTTCAGTGGTACATGACTATTTGTGTTTGTGTGTATACATACATTTACATCTATATTACATATCAACGCATGTCTCTCACTCACACACACAAATTATTTATGAACTGGACACAATTCTCCCCCTTAATGTGATATAGTCAATAAATAAAAAATGAGTCAAGAGAACCTAATTAGAAAATGAGAAAAGCCAAATTCCTCTTTTATTTCAGACTCAAACTGTTCTAGTTGCATAGAAATTAGCTCTTTAATCATTTATGATAATCATGTTTAACTTGTTTATGTCCTTGTTGCTTCCCCACCCATCCACTCAATCTCTTGTCTTTATCTCTAACATTAGTTTCTGTTTTTCCTTTTAATTGTTATGAATTTTTATGTTCCTTATTCTATTCCCATTCTTATACTAACAATTTTAAGTGTTTTAAAGAAGGGAATTTTTTCTTTCTGAAACATAACTATTCTAGAACATTGAACGATTATGATACAAATGTTCCAGAATTCTAAGATAAAGAAACTTTGTGTTAAAAACTGGGTGTAAAAATAAGTGACCCTACAGTGTCTCACTTATTTATACTGAGAAGTGCTGGTAAATTATGTTCTGGCCATTGAAGCCATAATAAAAACTCTCCTATGGAAGAAAAACCCAGGTCCTGAAGGCTTCATTGCTGAATTTTACCAAATATTTAAAGAAGAACTATCAATCCTGCTGAAACTATTCCCAAAAATAGAGGAGGAGGGAATACTTCCAAATTCATTCTACAAGGCCAGTATCAGCCTGATCCCAAAGACAGGCAAAGACACAACAATAAAAGAAAATTACAGGCCAATGTCTCTGAATGAATATTGATGCAAATATCCTCAACGAAACACTAGCAAACCAAGTTCAACAGCACATTTGAAAGATCATTCATCATGACCAAGTGGGATTTATCCCAGAGATGCAAGGATGGTTCAACAGATGCAAATCAATCAACATGATACATCTTATTAACAGAATGAAGAACAAAACCCATAGTTCAATTGATGCTGAAAAAGCATTTGATAAAATTCAACATCCTTCATGATAAAAACTCTCAAAAAACTGGGTAAAAAAGGAGCATACTTCAACACAATAAAAGCCATAAACCTCAGACACACAGATAGTATCATACTAAATGGGAAAAAACTGAAAGCCTTTCCTTTAAGATCTAGAAGAAGACAAAGATGCCTACTTTCACTACTGTTGTTCAGTGTAGCACTGGAAGTCCTGGCTAGAGCAACTGGACAAGAGAAAGAAAGAAAAGGCATCCAAACTGGAACAGAATAAGTCAAATTATCTTTATTTGCAAATGATATGATCTTATATTTAGAAAAACCTAAAGACTCTACCAAAAACCTATTAGAACTGATAAATTCAGTAAAGTCTCAGGATGCAAAATCAACATACAAAAGTCAGTAGCATTTCTATACGCCAATATGAAAAAAAAGGCAAGAAAGTAGTCTCATTCATAATTACTATAAAAAAATAGGTAGGAATAAACTTAACCAGAGAAGTGAAATATTTATACAATAAACTATAAAACATTGATGAAAGAAATTGAAGAGATCACAAAAAACAGAAAGATATTTCATCTTTGCAGATTGAAAGAAATAATATTGTTAAAATGTCCATACTCCCCAAGCAGTCTACAGATTCAATGCAATTTGTATCAAAATACCTATACCATTCTTCACAGAAGTAGGAAAAAAAATTCTAAAATGGATATGGAAACCACAATAGACCCAGAATAGCCAAAGCCATCCGAAGCAAAAAGAACAAAACTGGAGGAATTACATTCTGTGACTTCAAATTATATTACACAGCTACAGTAGCCAAAATGGCATGGTACTGGCATAAAAACAGACACATGGACCAATAGAACAGAATAGAGAATCCAGAAACAAGTTCAAATGAGCCGCCTACAGAGGATTCATTTCTGACAGACAAAGATGCCAAAAACATACATTGGGGAAAAGACATCTCTTCAGTAAATGGTGCTGCATATCCATATGTAGAAGAATAAAACTAGACACTATCTCTCACCATATACAAAAATTAAATCAAAATGGATTAACAACTGAAACCTAAGACCTCAAACTATGAAACTTCTAAAATAAAGCATTGGGAAATTCTCCAGAACATTGGTCTGGGCAAAGATTTCTTGAATAATATCCCACAAGCACAGGATCCAAAGCAAAAATGGACAAATAGGATCACATAAAATTAAAGAGCAACTGCACAGCAAAGGAAACAATCATCAAAGTGATAGAACTACCATATTGTATTAGTCTGTTTCACACTGCTGATAAAGACATATCCAAAACTGGGAAGAAAAAGAGGTTTAATTGGACTTACAGTTCCACATGGCTGGAGAGGCCTCAGAATCATAGTGGGAGGTGGCGGCAAGAGAAAATGAGAAAGAAAAAAAAGCGAAAACCCCTGATAAAACCATCAGATCTTGTGAGACTTATTCACTACCATGGGAACAGTAAGGGGGAAACCATCCCCATGATTCTAATTATCTCTTATCAGGTCCCTCCTACAACATGTGGGAATTATGGGAGTACAATTCAAGATGAGATTTGGGTGGGGACAAAGAGCTAAATCGTATCATTCTGCCCCTGGCCCCTCCAAATTTCATGTCCTCACATTTCAAAACCAATCATGCCTTTCCAACAGTCCCCCAAAATCTTAACTCATTTCAGCATTAACCCAAAAGTCCATAGTCCAAAGTCTCACCAGAGACAAGGCAAGTCCCTTCCATTTATGAGCCTGTAAAATCAAAAGCAAGCTAGTTACTTTCTAGATACAATGGGGATACAGGTATTGGGTAAATACAGCCACTCCAAATGAGAGAAATTGATCAAAGCAAAGGGGTTACAGGGCCCAGTCAAGTCCAAAATCTAGTGGGGCAGTCAAATTTTAAAGTTCCAAAATGATCTTCTTTGACTCCATGTCTCAAATCTAGGTCACACTGATGTAAGAGGTGGGTTCCCATGATTGTGAGCAGTTCTGCCCCTGTGGTTTTGCAGGGTACAGCCTCCCTCCCAGCTGCTTTCACAGGCTGGCATTGTCTATAGCTTTTCCAGGCACACAGTGCAAGCTGTTGGTGGATCTACCACTCTTTCTCATAGCTCCACTAAGCAGTGCCCCAGTAGTTACTCTGTGTGGGGGCTCTGACCCCACATTTCCCTTCTGCACTGCCCTAGCAGAGGTTTTCCATTAAGGCCCCACCCCTGCAGCAAACTTTTGCTTGAGCATCCAGGCATTTCTACACATCTTCTGAAATCTGGGCAGAGGTTACCAAACCCTAGCTCTTGACTTCTGTGCACCAGCAGGCTCAACATCACATGGAAGCTGCTAAGGTTCGGGGCTTGCACCCTCTGAAGCCATGGGCCGAGCTCTACCTTGGCCCCTTTTAGGAACAGTTGGAGCAGCTGGGACACAGGGCAGAGGGTGCCAAGTGTCTAGGCTGCACACACCATGGGGACCCTGGGCCAGGCCTACAAAACCATTTTTTCCTCCTAGGCTTCTGGGTCTGTGTTGGAAGGCCCTGTTATGAAGACCTGCAACATGCTCTGGAGACGTTTTCCCTATTGTCTTGGGGATTAACATTCGGCTCCTTGTTACTAATGCAAATGTCTGCAGTTGGCTTAAATTTTCCCTCAAAAAAAAAAAAGTGGGTTTTTCTTTTCTACTGCATCATCGGGCTGCAAATTTTCCAAACTTGTATGCTGTTTCCCTTTTAAAATGAAATGTTTTTAACAGCACCCAAGTCACTTTTTTTTTTTTTTTTTGAGATGGAGTTTCACTCTTGTTGCTCAGACTGGAGTGCAATGGCACGATCTTGGCTCACCACAACCTCCGCCTCCCAGGTTCAAGAGATTCTCCTACCTCAGCCTCCTGAGTAGCCAGAATTACAGGTATGCATCACGACGCCTGGCTAATTTTGTATTTTTAGTAGAGATGGAGCGTCTCCATGTTGGTCAGGCTGGTCTCGAACTCCCTACCTCAGGTGATCCACCCACCTCAGCCTCCCAAAGTGCTGGGATTACAGATGTGAGCCACCGTGCCCAGCCTGAAGTCACCTCTTGAATGCTTTGCTGCTTAGAAATTTCTTCTGCTAGATACCCTAAATCATCTCTCAAGTTCAAAGTTCCACAAATCTCTAGAGTTGGGGCAAAATGCCACCAGTCTCTTTGCTAAAACATAACAAGAGTCACCTTTGATCCAGTTCCCAAAAACTTCCTCATCTTTACCTGAGACCACCTCAGCCTGGTCCTTATTGTATATATATATCACTCTCAGGCTTTTGGTCAAAGCCATTCAGCAAGTCTCTAGGAAGTTCCAAACTATCCCACATTTTCCTGTCTTCTTCTGAGCCCTCCAAACTGTTCCAACCTCTGCCTGTTACCCAGTTCCAAAGTGACTTCCACATTTTCGGGTATCTTTTCAGCAACACCCAACTCTACCAGTACCAATTCACTGTAATAGTCCGTTTTCATGTTACTGATAAAGACATACCCGAGACTGGGAAGAAAAAGGTTTAATTGGACTTATAGTTCCACATGGCTGGGGAGGCCTCAGAATCACCATGAGAGGTGAAAGGCACTTCTTACATGGTGATGGCAAGAGAAAATGAGAGAAAATCAAAAGCAAAAGCCCCTGATAAAACCATCAGATCTCATGAAACTTATTGACTACCACAAGAACAGTATGGGGGAAACTGCCCCCATGATTTTAATTATCTTTAACCTGGTCCCTCCCACAACACGTGGGAATTATGGGAGTACAATTCAAGATGAGATTTGGGTGGGGACACAGAGCCAAGGCATATCACATATGTTCCAGCAATCCTACTGCTAGGAATATACCCAAAAGAAAGAGAATCAGTATATTGAAGAGATATCTGCACTCCCATGTTTATTGCTGCACTATTCACAACAGCCAAGACTTGGAAGCAACCTCAGTGTCCATCAACAGATGAATGGATTTTTAAAATTCAGTATATATACACAATGGAATATTATTCAGCCACAAAAAAAAAAGAATACAATCTTGTCATTTTTAACAACATGGATGCCACTGGAGGACATGATTTTAAGTGAAATAAGCCAGGCACAAAAGGACAAATTTTCCATGCTCTTACTAGATAGAGGAGCTGAAAATTAAAACAATCAAACTCATGGAGATAGAGCATAGAATGATGGTTACCAGAGGCTGAGAAAGGTGACAGTGCAGGGGACAGAGGAAAGTAGGGATGGCTAATGGGTGCAAAAACATTGTTACATAGAATAAATAAGAGCTAGTATTTGACAGCCCAACAGGGTGACTACAGTCCACAATAATTTATTTATATTTTAAAATAAGTAAAAGAGCAGATTTGTAACATTCCAAACACAAAGAAATGATAAATTCTTAAGGTGATGCATACTCTAGTTACCCTAATATAATTATTACACATCATATGCCTGCATCAAAACATTACATGTACCCCATAAACATATACACCTACTATGTACCCATAAAAATTAAAAATTGGGTCAGGCACAGTGGTTCATGCCTGTAATCCTCACACTTTGGAAGGCCAAGGTGGGAGCATGGCTTGAGCCCAGGAGTTTAGAAACAACCTGGGCAGGGGCTGGGCACAGTGGCTCATGACTGTAATCCCAGCACTTTGGGAGGCCGAAGCAAGTGGATCACCTGAGGTCCGGAGTTCAAGACCAGCCTGACCAACATGGTGAAACCCCATCTCAACTAAAAATACAAAAAATTAGCTAGGCGTAGTGGCACGTACCTGTAATCCTAGCTACTCAGGAGGCTGAAGCAGGAGAATCACTTTAACCTAGGAGATGGGAGTTGCAGTGAGCTGAGATCACGCCATTGCACTCCAGCGGGGGCAACAAGAGTGAACTCTATGAAAGAAAAGAAAGAAAAGAAAGCGAGAAAGCAAGAGAGAGAGAGAGAGAGGAAGGGAGGAAGGGAGGAAGGGAGGAAGAGAGGGAGGGAGGGAGGGAGGGAGGGAGGGAGGAAGGAAGGAAGGAAGGAAGGAAGGAAGGAAGGAAGGAAGGAAGGAGGGAGGGAGGGAGGGAGGGAAGGGAGGAAGGAACGGACCTGGGCAACATAGTGAAACCCCATCTCTACGAAAAATTTTAAAAGTTAGCCATTTTGGTGATTTGTACCTTTAGTCCTAGCTATTTGGAAGGCTGAGGTGGGAGGATTGCTGGAGCCTAGAGGGTTAAGGCTGCAGTGAGCTGTGATTGTGCCACTGCACTCCAGCCTGGGTGACAGAGCAAGACCCTGTCTCAAAAGAAAAAAAATTAAAAGTTACAAAAATTCTTATATTCTATTCAAAAAGCTTTAACCAATTAAATTTAATTCAACACATATTTACTGATTTCCTAGAATGTGCATCAATTGTGGAGGGAGTAGAAAGTTAGTAATATGTAATCCTTATTCTCAACAATTCAGTGCATGAAATGGAGTTGGAGTTATGGGAAAGGACAATGTCAATATCTACAGTATAAGGCAAAAAGTAGAGCACAGTCTAAAAGAGCCACATATAAAAGGATCTACAATATATCTAGCTGGAGTAATTCAAGAAGAAAGCTTTTTTAAGAAGGTAAAGTGTGTTGCTCAAATTGAAATTTGAGCAACAAAATAAATATATTTTATTGTAACCCATGAAATAAATACCCACAAGTCCATACTTTCATCAATATATATTTGAATAAGTAAACAAATGGATGAAAAAGATTGGCTCCTCCTTACCAATTAATTCCAATTCATAAATGTAGAGAAAAGGAGGGACACACAAAATCGCCATTAGGCAAACATCAGAATAATTATTTCAGGCAAGATCAATGAAGATATTAAAGTCAGTGGGTAAAATTTGAGGAGAAATAGTCTATTAACATAGTCTTGAGGATATTTTTCCAAGGTTATTCAATTACAAAAGAGAGAAATAGTGACCTTATAGGGATAAAACAGCGGACACCACTTTAACCAGGTAATGAAGGGTAACATCTCTAAGACTTTAAGATTCACCAGGCCAGGTGCAGTGGCTTGTTCCTGTAATCCAAACACTTTGAGAGGCAGAGGTGGGAGGACCACTTGAGGCCAGGAGTTCAAGACCAGTGTGGGCATTATAGGGAGAGTCCCATCTCTATTAAAAGAATTTTTTTTTTTTTTTAAGAAACAGCAATCTCATATGCCCACTGATGTAATGCACTGAAAAAGACATAATATGGCTTCTGTGGTATTCTTGCCCAAAATGCAAAATTTAACTTAGAGAAAACATGAGGTAAAAAAATTGAGAGAAATGTTATAAAATAACTGACCTGGACTGATCATAAGTGTCAAGATTGTGAAAAACAAAGACTGAGAAAGTATCACTGATCAAAATGGACTAAGGAGATATACAAGTAAATGCAATGTGTGATCCTGGATTGAATCTTGAAACAGGATCTGAATTTCTTTCTATTGCTTTTGAATTACGAATAAAGTGACTAAATACGTCCTTAATGAAAATTTTGTTGTCAATATGGGCGAGTTCCTCAAGAGAAGGGGCCACATTTAGTTCACCTATGAGTGTCTACAGCCTACCTCTCATCCTTTATTGAATGAATGGTGCAAAAGAGAAATGGTAGAACAAGAGACTGGAAATGAGGAGACCAGTGAGAAGGTCTGAAAAGAAAAACAAACACTGAACACACAACACTTCTGTGTTCAGATCGGTGAGGTTTTCCCCCATACACCAAGCAATTCTTAGCTAAGGCCACTTGGGTGTCCTGTAATGCAATTCAATTCTGACACTCTCTACTTGGAGGTAGTGTCAGTTTCCACAGGTTGAGGTCTCAGTTCCACAAAACCGCACCCACTTCAGACATCAGTATGAGCCCCAGATTGTGAGCTATACTTTTGACCAGGCTTTCAACCTTTTAGAATTTAGCTGCCTTGCTACAGGAATCTCAAAACATATAGACAGGCCATGTAGAGGAACCAAGATACCCTAAGGCCTCAGCTGAGTTCCCGCCAAGAGCCAGCACCAACTCCCAGTCATGTGAGTGAGCTGACTTGAACTGTAGCATAGCCAGTATCCTGAGGACCACAGTCTTAGCCAACAGCACGTGGAACAGAAAAACCACTTTGCTGCATACATTCAAACACCCAGCTGAGCCCAGTTAACCAACAAAATCACACAGATAATAAAATTGTAGTTTAAGGCCGTTAAGATTTTAAGTGATTTATTATGTAGCAATAGGTAAATAAAACAGGAATTCTTATCCTGATATTGGATCTTCAATGTAGAATAGATTTGTAAAATTCAAAGATACTTCTCGAAATATGTATTTATATTTATTTTTTCTTATTAAAAAAACCTATGCAAAGTAAAGCCTTAATTAGAAAAATTAGTATACAAAGAAAAATATAGTAAACTTGTGAGCTGCATTTCTTTAACTTGTTTTCTAAGCAAAATATATAAAAGGTTTCTGTAAGTCAGTTTATAAATGATTTATTAGATTTCAGTTATCTGGTGTTTGCATTGTGATAGAAATAACACTTTATTCTCCCAAGGAAATTTTATTTTTATATAACTGCTAAGTTACTACAAATCTTTAAAGTGCTTTTTAGCCATAGTTTACATATTTTTATTGTTCTGGAAATGTGTTGTAATTCCTGATTTATGAACTAGAAGACTAGATGGAGTATTGAAATACCGATGTCATAAGAAGTGATGTGCACATTTAAATTTAAAATAATTTAAATTCCAAATTTGTGATACCTTATTTCTTCATCTTTTTCAGTTTTTCATATTCCTGAAAAAAATAACCAAAGGGCCACCTATCTTGCTATTCTCGAAGCATAATATTCTTTGACAGTCTGTACACTAAATCACATTGGAAATGCACTGGGAGAATGAGATTCAATTCTTCTTGGCCTCTTCTCTGTTACCACCCACTATACATACAAGAGGTTAAGGCCTAACCCTATAAGAAAATTGGTTGCTTTAGAATTTGAAGAGGCAGGGAAAACAGACACATGACCTGACACTAGGCCAGAATTTATAAGCATCTATTTCCAGGATGACTCAGACCTGGCTTCAGAAAGTGAGACTGCTGACTAAAAAATACCATGAGCAAAATCCAGAGAAAGAAACTTTGACTCTAATCCAAAAAGTCAATTCACAGTTCTAAATCCAGTGATCAGTGCTCACGTTACTCACCCTATCAGAAGCATTTCCAAAGCTGATCAATCCTTCCTCCTGAAGCACTTCCTTCACTTGGCCTCTGTCACAAGTGTCTCTGTTTTTTCCTCCTTCACTGGTCACTGTTGTTCTCATTCTGAAGTCCTGGTTTCTGTTCTTGCCCCAGCTTCTTAACATCAGAGTGTCTTAGGGCTCAGGACGTGGTCCTTGTGTCTTCTCTATCATGCACTCTCTGTTAGCTGTTAAGCCAGCTATGTTATTTTAAATACTCTCTGGTAGGCCAACAGTCTACAAATGTATCCCAAAACTCCAGCAGAGATCTCTCCCTACAACTTTGGGCTCACAACCCTCAACTACTGGCTATCTACTCTAGGATGTCACAACTTGACATGTCCAAATGGAGCTCTTGATCTTTCCTGCAAACTGTCTTGCTCACATTGGTACATAGTGGCAATACCCTTCCAGTTGCTCAGATCAAAAACCTCAGAGTCATCCTGGATTGCTTTCTTTGCTTAAGAGATCACATTCAACCCCTGAGCAAATCCTGTTGCCTCTCTGTTCAGAATATATCCAGAATCTGACCACTTTTCACTATTTCCAAACCAGCAGCCTTGCACCCCTGGATTATTATGACTTTCTAATCAGTTTCCCTGCTCCTATCCTTATTCCCAAACAGAAAATTCTTAACACAGCAGCCAGAGTGAAGTACTTACAGTGTAAGTCAAAGCTTATCAGTTCTCTTTTCAAAGTCCTATAATGGGCCAGGTGCGGTGGCTCACACCTGTAATCCCAGCACTTTGGGAGTCCAATCACCTGAGGTTGGGAGTTCGAGACCATCCTGACCAACATGGAGAAACCCTGTCTCTACTAAAAAATTTTAAAAATAAAAACCTTACAAAACAGCCAGGCATGGTGGCTCATGTCTGTAATCCCAGCACTTTGGGAGGCTGAGGCAGGAGGATCACCTGAGGTCAGGAGTTTAAGACCAGCTTGACCAACATGGAGAAACCCCATCTCTATTAAAAATACAAAAAATTAGCCAGGTGTGATGGCTCATGCCTGTAATCCCAGCTACTCAGGAGGCCGAGGCAGGAGAATCGCTTGAACCTAGGAGGCAAAGGCTGCAGTAAGCTAAAATTGCACCATTGCTCTCCAGTCTAGGCAACAAGAGCAAAACTCCATCCCAAAAAGAAACATTCATGGCCCAATGTGGTCTGTCCCATGCATCACCCCTTTGAGAGTTTCTAACTACTCCCTGCTGCTGGATCACTACTTTAGCTATGCAGGCTTGCCTTGCTGCTCCTGGAACTTGCTAGGTATTCCTTTGCCTTATTTCTTCCTTAGTTTTTTTTTTTTTTTTTTTTTTTTTTGGTAGAGACAAGGTCTCGCTAGGTTGCCCAGACTGGTCTTGAATTCTGGGGCTCACGTCAGCCTCCACATCAGCCTCCCAAAGTGCTGAGATTATAGGCATGAGCCACACTGCCTGGCCTTCTGTTGCCTCATTTCTTTGCATTTGCTTTTTCCTCTCCTTGGAAACCTCCCCTAAATATTTAGGTAAATTGTTTTCTTACCTCTTTTAAATCTTTGGTCACACATTCCTATCTCTATAGGGCTTTCCCTGATGGTCCTGTTTATTATTGCAACCCACCCACACCTGACGCCCCTATCTCCTTTCATGTTTTATTTTCTCCATAGCATTTACCACCTTCTAGCATTCTGTAAAATTTACTTACTTATTCCTTACCTCTCTGTTTCCCCAGAAAGAAAATAAGATCTACAAGGGTGGAGACTTCTGGTTTGTTTACATTTTTTTGCTGATGTGTCCCTGCCTCTTAGAACAATGCCTTACATACCACAGTTGCTTAATAAATATTTGCTAAATGAATGCTGATGCCATGTTACAGAGAGTCCTCTATGTCATCCTCTTCTTTATTAACCAAATTTATCTCTCTACTGATTGCTCAAGAAGATGTTTTCTTTTAAAGATACAAACATAAAAAAAAAATTAAGTCTCTGTTCTCAAATAAATTGGTCTTAGTATCATACAAAATGTCAAGTTTAGGGCTGGAAATATGGTGAGCTGAGTTGAAAACTGGTTTTAAAAAGAAATAAAAATAAAAATCTACAGCTAGAATTAAGATATAAACCTTGTTTTTTAAATCAGGCAATCTTCAAAATATTTTACATCCATAAAAGCTATTTTACCTAATAGGGAGAGCACTCTACTGAATAGCTTCTTTGTGGCCTTACACTTTGTCTCAGGAGAGTTTTCTAAAAATAATGACACAAAGAATCAAGAGGTTCTCAGGAAGCTGAGGCAGGAAAATTGCATAAGCCTAGGATTGGGAGACCAGCCTGAACAGCATAGTGAAACCCCATCCCTAATAAATTTTTTAAATTAGCCACGTATAGTGGTACATGCCTGTAGTCCCAGCAATTTGGGAGGCTGTGGGAAGATCTCTCTTGAGCTGAGGAGTTTTAAGGCTGTAGTGAGCCATGATCATGCCACTGCACTCTAGCCTGGGTGACTAAGACCCCATCTCTAGAAAATTTTTTTTAAAGAGAAAGAGGACTTGATGCTAACTTGGATTTTTGTTCTTTCCAGCAGAACCTAATCTGGGATTTTTATCAACATTAGAATCTTAATGAAAAGAGGTTTTGATAGCAAGCCCTAAGATAAAGGTAAAATGACTATGCAGTTAGCAGGTCCTTAATGTTAGCTCTTCATGCGTCTTTTCTGAACAAGCACTTGATTGCCTGAGGTGACTGGGTCTGAAGCCTTCAAGTGTCTACTTTGGACTCATATCTTTTTATTAGGTTCCCCTGCATGTGGATGACAATGGTTTTCACTCATGTCCAGTAAACATAACTCTCCAGCCTGGAGCCCTTGGTGGGGCACTTGAATCCTAAGGGATGAAAGGAGGGCAGGTCTCCGTGTTTCCCAATCCATGCTTCTCTCCACACAGAAAAATATTCACCTTTAATGTCCAGATCTATGTGTATCTTAAAGAATGGGGAGATGGGAGTTATGTGTACTTAAACTGGTCTTTCATTTTTATTTCCTATTACATAACTTTGTTGGAAGTGTCCAATTGTCTAGAAAATAATAATTTAAGTTAAAAAAGGATGTCTAATATTTGAATATTAGAAATTTGAGATAATTTCTTTTACTGCCCAAAAAGAAAATGTCACTTTTCAAAGAAAATTACATGTTTTGATTTAAAAAATATATGTGAGTAGTTTCTAATCAAAAAGAGGTTAGTGTTGATGGGCCCTGGTCTCAACCCTTCTTTTTTTTTTTTTTTTTTTTTTGAGACGGAGTCTCACTATGTTACCCAGGCTGGAGTGCAGTGGCATGATCTCAGATCACAGCAACTTCCACCTCCTGGATTCACACGACTCTTCTGTCTCAGCCTCCTAAGTAGCTGGGACTACAGGGGCGCACTACCATGCCTGGCTAATTTTATACTTTCAGTAGAGATGGAGTTTCACCATACTGACCTGGCTGGTCTTGAACTCCTGACCTTGTGATCCTCCCGCCTCAGTCTCCCAAAGTGCTGGGATTATAGGCGTGAGCCACCGCACCAGGCCAGCCCTCCTTTAGATTCAGTTCCTACTCCAATTCCTCTAGTTCCCAGTGATAATCCCCAAAGCTTGCATGCTTGCTATGTGCCAGCTATTAAGGGCCTCCTTATCGTGCCAAATGTCAAGCAAATAGTCCTGTCAATGTGATGTTACTTGGTTTGTCCAGAGGTCTTCTTCAACAAAAGTGATCTGTCCATGGAACTTTTAATTTTTATCTTCAAAATTTACCTATTTTACGTTCCATCACATTAGAACTGTGATTTTTTTCTTTCCAATAGTTAATGCTTCTTTTGGCTTCATGTATTACATCTTGAGATATCACTGTTCTAACAAAGGAAGATCCCTGGTGCAGGGAGTTGAGGCACCTAAAATGACACTGTTATAGTGAAAAGGAACATTAGATTATGAATAAGAAGACTGAGGCTTGAGTCTCAGCTCCATTATTTATTAGCTATATGGTCTTAAGTAAGTCACTTAAATTCCCCAAGCATCTGTTGCTACATACTCTCCCTACTTTATGTGGTAGAGATAAGTTCACCACAGAATAATATGTTCAAATAATATTACAGCATTCTCAACAAACTTAACATTATATTACTGACTGTTTGGATGGATTTAGAGAAATGTAGCCCTTTTTGTGACCTTCAGATCACACTGTCTATGTGCTGCCTACATCACCCACATTTAGAGCTGTACCTATGTACGTGTATCAAAAAATAGATTTTGAATAACACAAGTGATTGCCATGATCACGGAGGAACTATTATTAAAAATATTACTTTGATTAAAAATGTCAGTTTTGAGAAGCTTTTAAAATCTTCCACCAGTGCTAACCTGACATCAATGACATTTCAATATTCGTTTTTAAAAGTTGGTTTTCCCAAACTCTGCATGTTCTCACTCATAAGTGGGAGTTGAACAATGAGAACACATGGACACAGGGAAGGGAACATCACACACTGGGGCTGTTGGGGTGTGGGGGGCTAGGGGAAGCATTAATAGAAATACTTAATGTAGATAATGGGTTGATGGGTGCAGGAAACCACCATGGCACATGTATACCTATGTAACAAGCCTGCACATTCTGCACATGTATCCCAGAACTTAAAGTATAATTTTTAAAAAAAAAATAGATTTTCAATTATATCTTTATCTAACTGAGCTTTGCATCTTGTGCATTTGTAAAAGACAGTGGCTTTCATTAATCTCTTAGTTCTCAAAGAAATTTGTTTGAAAATGTATAATCATCCCTATATGTTCTGAATGGGTGTAAACCTTTTCCCAATAGTCGAATGCCCAGACATTTTTTTCATATAGATCACAGTAACATGAAAACCTACTTATATGGGTAAGAGTATTACTAAGTATTGAGATTGTTTTCTTCATAAAGTGTGCATTTTGTCCACTATTGTCAAATAAGTTTACAAGTCAAAATAAAGCCTTCTATGGCGAAAATGAGATTTTGATCTCTACTTCAGAAAATGACAGGATTTGCTATAAAACTGAGAATGAATGATATTCACTCACTCATTCAGCCAATATCTATTATTGATCTTTTATTGACAGAATTATTTGCCTGACATTTGGCATAAAGCAGTGAACAAGATACATAATCAGTTTCTGTTTTCACAGAGCTCACATTCTCCATTGAACAAAATACAATGCTAGGTGGAAATGTAACCAAATGAGCCCTCTGAAACCTTAGATGGGTGTGTGTTTGTACACACACCTGTGTACATATGTGTACATGTGTCATACACTTTTTGAAGCTGAAATAAGGCACATTTTAGAATAAAGTGGGAGAGGCGCAATGGGCTGTATGTTCCTCACATGCAGAAAATATTACCTTAGGCATTTCCCATGCTAACTAGAAAATTACTGAGGCATTATTTTCTCCCCTCAATATTCCATCTCCCAAAATCTCTCAAACCTTACAGCTGACATTTACCTATTTATCCCAGCTCAATAGCCACCTAGTTTTATGGGAAGTCTTTGCTAGGTGAAGCATCATTCATATCATTTATAATGCTACAGCACTTCCAACCTCTTTACTAATCATGCAATTTCCATTTAAGTTTCTGATTTATATGCCAACTTCACCTTTCACTTTTCTCAACCTGTGGTCTGATCTGCCCCCTTCTTAGCAACATGGAGCTCCTTTTCTATCTGGTTCATCAATCTTCCTCCTAGGTTCCTTGTTCCTGATTTTCCCATGTCTCCCATCTCTTCTGCCTTTACCTCCAATTACCCTATCCTTTTATCAAACACATAAATATTAAAAATGAAAATGGCAGTTCATTCTCTTAGAGACATTGGTTACCTGAAATTGCAACTGGGCAACCATTCTCTGAAGATCTAAAGATATCACTGAATAGACGACCATAAGCAGAAGCACCATCCCCAACTGTTGTTTTTGGCTGGCTACAGGGCACAGATAACAAATGGTTCAATGAATGTCATTTCTACTGTAAATAACTCTTATAAATCTTACTGACAGTGAGAAAATAACATTGTCAAGGGGAAAGTTAAAATATTTGAAAACAAATAATCTTAAAAATATGTTCCTCTTGATCAGCCATGTTTCCTTACACAGTGTCTTTCTTGGACTTTCTTTTCTTAACAATAATAATTAAATATTAATTTAAAATCATAATATAGTATTATATAGTTTTAAAAATATTTTCTCATATATGATCTCATAAGAAATATGGGTGGTAATGATGATGATTGATAACTGTACCTGTTTTACAAAGCAGCAACTTATGTGACTGCTTTGGCCACCTACCTAAGTGGATGGTTGAGAAATAAAATCCAAGCCTTCTAAAATGACAACATGAGATTATTACAGTAGCACATGGTGGTACACATTTTATCTCATCTATAAAATGAGAATAATAATAGCACCATTCTAACAGATTGCTTTAGGAATTAAATGATATGCTTCATAGCACACACTCAATAAACACTAGCTGTTTTGTCATTTATTATTATTACAATAGCTGGTAGTATCACTCCTATAAACTTTCTTTAAAATTTAGCAATGAATATATGCGTCTCTTGGTAAATTCAGGCCCAACACATGTGAAGGACCTAAAGTCTATTGATATTTTAATAGACCTACATCAATCTATGTATATAATTCAATACAATAATATACAAACCCCTTACAAAATTTTTTTAGATACAGCATCTTACTCTGTCACCCAGGCTTGGATTCAGTGGCTGTGATCATAGCTCACTATAACCTTGAACTCCTGGGTTCAAGGGGTCTTCCCAATCCAGCTTCCCATGTAGCTAGGACTACAGATGCATGCCACCATGCCAGCTACTAAAAACAAAATTATTTTTTTACACATGGGATCTCACTATGTTGCCCAGGCTGGTCTTGAACTCCTGGCCTCAAGCGATCCTCCCACCTCAGCCTTCCAAGGCACTGAGATTACAGTCATGAGCTACCACACTCAGCCCAGTTAATCACTTTTGAAATTACTTCTTCCTTAAGAAACAAGCTTCAACAATTTAATTCTTTTGAAAACAAACAATTTGACACTTGGCCTGCTAAGGCTACTGCCCAATTTCCCCAAATCTCTCTTTTTATAATTTTCTATATAACTATAATTACCTCCAAACAATAGGTCTTTGAGGAATTGTTTCTGGGATCATCAAAACAATTTTGACTGTGGCATCACTTTTTATCATGACTCTATGTCATGTATAAGTATTAACCCATGTAGTCATTTAGCCTAGAAATGGGGATTTAATGCTGACAGTGTTGCATGTATTTTTTTCTAGAGTTATTATAATGTAAACTTATCATTGTTTTATGAAATTATTATGATCATGAAGATTCAGCTTCTGATCTGTGTTCCAGTATTTCTTAGTTGTGTGATTAAGGGCAAGTTTATTTTTCTGAGTAGACAATCTTCATCTGCAAAACAGAGAAAGTATTAACTTTACAGAATCCCTTGAGAGTCACCTCATATTTCAGAGTTGATTGTGGGTGTAAGAGTGTTAAAAGCTGTAAAAATGATACATGAATATATGACTTTCATTGGACTCAATGTGTGCAATAACAGAGTGATTTCTAATATGCAGGGCAAGTTGCGAAGTAGAACTCTTTTCTCTTATTTCTAACTTCTGGTGAAATTTACAAAGCACACTTATTTTCCCTCTCTTAACCAAATGCCTTCTTGTGGCATTTCTTTTAAGAACAAAAAGCTAAGGTGCCTATGGCTGCCGGAAAAAAGATACAGGCACTTTTTAAACTGGTTTTCTTTATCTTTTCTACCCAGAAGGCTAACGAGAAAACTGAGTGCTTATGCTTCCTCATGCTTCCATTTCTGCACACTTTAGAATGACTTGCTATCACTTCTGGCTTTGAAAGTCCAAAGCCTACCCTGAAGATCCAACAAAGAAAGAGAACTAGAAATATTCTGAGCTTGTGAATAGACTCCCCCAAGTGTTTTCATTTCTTGATCATCAAATTGGAAATGATTGGACCAATTCGATGTTTTATTCTCTTTGGCACTTAGCTCTATAGCACAAGATTCTGGGGACAGTTTCTATTAATAGAGTTAGACATTGCCTCTAATTTACTTTGCTTGACCTAGCAATTAGCTCTACTTGTCCCCATCTTTTAACCCAAATTTTCATTCTTCAACAGTGACAAGATGGACAGCAAGAAATAATATGCTACTTTAGGATTCAGCAAAATAGAGCTAACCTGAGAAATCACTGGAGAAGCAGAGTTTGTCTTCCACCTGTTCTTGAATCAGTACAGAGTTTCATGGAGAAAATTGGCCTTCATTCTGTAATATATGAAAGTTCGATAGAAACTCCTGCTATTTAGCCATTTGAGAGGTATGTACATTTAGATTCTGAAAATCTGATTTAAGTTTTAGTAGTTCTCCAAGTACAACATATAGCAACCAGAACTGATAATTACCCCGGCTTTCTGCAGTGGAAAAGGAATTTATAAGAAGTACAGCAAAGGCTCATGGAGTCAATGCAGTCTAGAAAACAAGGTTTGGAAACTGAATAAGCATCAGGATAATAACATAGGATCAAAAAGAGCAAATAAAATAACTGGAGTTTTTTTCCCCCAGGAATTACTAGAAGAGAAAACCACCAGCTTAATTTGCTCCAGATTTATTTTTATTTTTTTTTTAATTTTTTTTTTAGAAAGAAAGAAAAAGAGAGAAAAGAAGAAAGAAAGAGTGAAAGAAAGAAAAAAAAAGAATGTAAGAGAGAAAAAAAGAGGAAGAGAAAGAGGGAGAGAGAATTTGCTCCAGATTTAATGTCCCAAGAAGAAGCATCCATTTAACAGAAGCTTTGTCATATATCGTATACTGTACTGCTTTGGCTAGCAAGGAAGTGCTTAAAACATAGTTGATTCTCAGTAAACGCTGAATGAATGAGTGAATGAATTTGTTGAATTTCTAGTTATAAAATATCTTTTGCTCTAGGCAAAAGATATATGTCAAGACCATATGCTGAATTTTATATCATTTTCTGACACCTTCATGGAGCTAATGAGTCATAGATTATTTTTTTTCTGTCTGCAAATTCAGTGGGTCATTTTAACGAACTTTACTTTAGTTATTTATAATGACACACTGAATTGGAAGCTGGGTGATACTATGAGGAGGCAGGCTGGGCGCAGTGGTTCACACCTTTAATCCTTTACACTTTGGAAGGCCAAGGAGTTGAGCCCAGGAGTTCAAGAACACCCTAGGCAACATGGTGAAACTCTGTCTCTACAAAACAATAAAAAATTAAAAAATTAGCCAGGCATGGTGGCATGCACCTGTTGTCTCAGCTACTCAGGAGGCTGAGGTGGGAGGATTGCTTGAGCCTGGGAGGTGGAGGTTGCTGTGAGCCAGGATCATGCCACTACGCTCCAGCCTGGGCAGTAGAGTGAGACCCTGCCTAAAAAAAAAAAAAAAAAAAAAAAAAAGGAAGATGCAGGATGTAATTTGTTAACTTCCTAAGTCTGATTCTCATTTTCTCTAAAGTCTCATAAAATTTCATATGAGTAAAATACACAATAAGTAGCAGGAGACCATTAAGAAGAGAGTTCTAGTGTATTCAGAGGGTTTGAAATGAAGATATATATGAGGAGGAACACAGAGATATCCTAAGTTGTTTGATTTTTAAAATGAGTGTTTTACTGCATCTTACTGAAGGCCTAGGAACAGATCACCATGCACAAAACACTCCCTTTCTACCTAGATCAGTCTTAATGTCTGCACAAACATCAAAAGCATCATTTATTTTGAAAACATAAGACCTATGCTGAGTCCTGTCCACAATGACCATTCCAGATGACTGCCCCCTGCTGAAACAAGACATTTCTCCAATCCCCAGCTTATTTCCTCTATACCAGTGTCTTACAACTTCATATCACCAGTCCAGATGCACTCCAGAAATCAGGCCTATACTTTCAGCTGCCTAATTGAGATCTCCAAAATAACACAGGCAAAATAGAACTCTTAATTCTCCCCAAAATCTGCTCCTTCTGGTGCCTTCTCTTTCTCACCTAGTTCCTAGACCCAAAAATTATTGATCCCTTACTCTTCCTACCACAACCACAATCTGGCAATAAAAACTGGTTTTTCCCTTGAAAACACACTTTGGATCTAACCAGTCCTTTCCATCTACACAAAATCAGCCTTCCTAAGCCAACACATCTCTTGCCTGAACAACCATGGTGGCCTCTTTTTGTTCCCTCTTTCCCCTTATATCCATCCCCCACCTAGCAGTCAGTGTTATCTTTTTAAAACGTGTATTCAACCATATCACTTCTATAACTCACACCCTCCAGTGACCACCCACTGCACTTCAAATCAAACCCCTCTTGGCCAGGTGAGGTGGCTCACGCCTGTAATCCCAGCACTTTGGGTGGTTGAGGTGGGTGATCACCTGAGGTCAGGAGTTTGAGACCAACCTGGCTAGTTTCACATAGTGAAATCCCATCTCTACTAAAAATACAAAAATTAGCCAGGTGTGGTGGCAAGCACCTGTAATCCCAGCTACTTGAAAGGCTGAAGTAGGAGAATGACTTGAACCTAGGAGGGGGAGGTTGCAGTGAGCCAAGATTGTGTCACTGCACTTCAGCTTGGGCAACGAGAGCAAAACTCAATATAAAAAAAAAAAAAAAAAAAAAAAAAAAAAATCAAATTCTTCTCCCTGGCTTCTAAACTCTATATCATCTAAACTTGGCTCAGAAATACAATAGCATTTTTATCACTTTCCATTAAATCTAATTGACACCTGCCTGCTTCTCAGTATCACATAGCTACCACTTAGATCTGTTTAAATATCTGCTCCTTGTAGAAATGTTCTCTGGACATCCATTGCAAGGTAATCCCTCCATTACTCTCTATCCCATTACATTTAATTTGATCTTATAGTACTTTGTTAGTGTAGGAATTTGTTAGGGCTGCCATAGCAAATTACCACAGACTCGGTGACTTACACAGCTGAAATCTATTTTCTAACAATTCTGGAGACTGGATTTCTGAGATCGAGGTGTAGCAGGGTTGGTTTCTTTTGAGGTCTCTCTCTCCGGCTTATAGATGGCTGTCTTTTCTCTGTGGCTTCACATAGTCTTTTCTCTGTGTGTGTATGTGTCCTAATCTCCTATTCTTATGACACTAGTCATATTGGATTTTAGCTACCCTAATGACATCATTTTAACTTAATTACCTTTTTAAAGACCCTATCTCCAAATGGAATCACATTCTGAAATACTAGGGGTTAGAGCTTCCACCTATACACTTAAGAAAACACAATTCAGTCCATAGCCTTTGGGGGTTTTTATTTATTTACCTATAAATAAATGCCTCCGTACACATATACTTCAAATAGAAAATAAGTTCCATGAAGACAGGAATTTTGCCTGTCTTGTAAACCAGAATATCTCCTGTATTGAAGGATGTCTAGCACAAAGTAGATATACCTTAAAGTCTAGAATTAACTTGCAATTCATTAATTTATTTTTTAGCATGAATATTCCTTTGGAAGAGCATTTACTATCAATAAAGCTTATGATGGCTTGTTCATTTACTCCCCATCTGATATGGTTCAGCTCTGAGTCCCCACCCAAATCTCATTTTGAATTGTAATCCCCTCATACTGAGAGAGGGACCTGGTGGGAGGTGACTGGATCATGAGGGCAGTTCCCCCATGCTATGATCGTGATAGTGAGGGGGTTCTCATGCGGGAGTTCTCTGATGTTTTAAAAGTGGCAGCTTCCCCCGGGCTCTCTCTCCTGCCACCTTGTAAACAAGGTGCTTGTTTCTCCTTCACCTTCCACCTTCCATCATGACTGTAAGTTTCCTGAGGCCTCCCCAGCCATATGGAAGTATGAATCAACTAAGCCTCATTTCTTCATAAATTACTCAGTATTGATAATATCTTTATAGCAGTGTGAGAATGTACTAATATGTCATCATAACTTTTTATAAAATGTATAATGAAACAAAATTATTAAAAATTTAAAATAGACTCCTAAATTTTACATTCCTGGTAATTTTGTAATATGTACACTTTGAGTCAGTTAGGTTCAAATTCCTCCTAGAAATATTATTCGACAGGGAAAAACACGAGACACCTTCTATTTTACTTTAGTAAAATTAGTTCATGTCAAAGTTTATATTCAAATGCTATTTAAAAATCTTTCCCATTTTACTTTTATCAATATTTTATATATAACTTATGTGATTAAAAAGAAAGTAGCCGAGAGCAGTGGCTTAAGCCTATAATCCCAGCACTTTGCGAGGCTGAGGCAGGCAGATCACCTGAGGTCAGGAGTTCGAGACCAGCCTGCCCAACATGGAGAAACCCCGTCTCTCCTAAAAATACAAAAATAGCTGGGTGTGGTGGCGCACGCCTGTAATCCCAGCTACTGGGGAAGCTGAGGCAGGAGAATCGCTTGAACCCAGGAGGCCGAGGTTGCAGTGAACCGAGATCATGCCATCACACTCCAGCCTGGGCAAAAAGAGTGAAACTTTGTTTCAAATAATAATAATAATAATAAATAAATCAATAGTAATCTTTACAACTGGAAGTAATATTAATGTGCTCCCTTCTGTGTACTCAGTGCCTATAACACTGACACTAGACAATGCTAGAGTAAAATGTACTCAATAAGGCTTGCTGAATGGACAAGTATAATACAATACACTGCAGCTAAGTGATTTCCCCTGTGAGATGGAATATACTCTTAACTAGGAAACAGGCCATTGCTCCTTTAAGAGGTACTATAATATCTGATAAGATTATGACACATCACATCAAGTTTCAGTGATGCTAAAAATGTCATTCTGGTAGTGCTCTCTTATTTTTTACATCACCTAAGATAAATTCTGAAATATAAGCTCATGGGTTAAATTACAGCAGAAGCTATTTGTGACAAAATATGAATTCAAATTTTCCTTTAATTTGTCTTTTATCTCTTTGGCAAAAGAGTTCAATGGGAGACAGGTTTTACTCTATGAATAACAAGCAGCATTTAATTACAACAGACAGAATGGGAGCAAAGTTATTTACAATGCAGCCACCTGAATTCTCCACTGGTACCTTCCACTTGGCTGTCGGCTCAGCAATGCCGACTTGGGAGGAGAGTGAAGCTCTAGGTCCTGTCATTTTTGCATTTAACACATATATGTGGAACATTTTATCAAGGTTTCAGGCCTGTATTTATTATGTGTAAAACAGAAGTGCTCATTTTTTAAAAAATAAATTACTTAGAAAATGTAAGATAACGAATATAAAAGCATAATTTATTTTTCAAAATAGTCTCACACTTATGCCTTTGCATCCTCATAGCTTAGCTCCCACTTATGAGTGAGAACACACAATGTTTGGTTTTCCTGGTGCTATAATTCAGTCTGAATCTGAAGGCATGAAAGGCCTGAGAAGCAGGGGAGCAATGGTGTAAATCTCAGTTTAAAACCAAAGGCCTACGAACTGGGAGGTAGGAATGAAGCTCTCGTGTACATCTCAGAACCTGAGAATCTGGAGCTCTGATGTCTGAGCATGGGAGAAGATCGAAGTCCCAGCTCCAGAAGAGAGTGAATTCACTATTCCTCTGCCTTTTTCTTATATCTAGGCCCTCAGCAGATTGGACAGTTCCCCTTCTACATGGCTAAGGGCAGATCTTCTTTACTCAGTCCACTGATTGAAATGCTAATCTCTTCTAGAAACACCCTCACAGACACCCAGAAACAATGTTGTACCAGCTATCTGGGTATCTTTTAGCCCATTCAAGTTGACACACAACATTAATCATCACATCCCATCCTCAAATTCATAAATTCATTCCCTGCTCTGTTCTGTGCCCTACGAACAGCACCCAGGCTTCCCTGTTAGTGGGGTTCTCATGAAGTTGGGCCAATGAGAGGTAGAAGTTGGGTTACTTCTTTCTCATTTCCCTTCTGCTGGGGGCTATGTTTTTGGCAGAGGCTGTGTCCCTGCATCCTGCTGAGGGTCTTCTCCAAAGGCTCCTGGTCTCTCTGGGCTCCTTCGTCACCATTTCCTCCCCTTACTCTTTCCTTAGGTCTCTAAGTATCTCTGTATTTTTTTGTCAGTGCCCTTAACCTTGACCACAACTCTGCAACTGGTTTCTTCAACTAGCTTTAAACCTTCTTGAGTTATACTCTTTTTATTGTTGTTGTTATCTGATGTATTTTGTTTTCTGCCAAAATTCCAATTGACTATTACGTTACATCTATGGGAAAAAGAATAATAAATGCAAGACAAGGAGATCAGGAGTCGAAATGGTCAGAGTAAGCCTCATTGAGAAATGGAACATTTGAGCAAAAGCTTGAGAAAGTCCATATATTGCCCCTATTTAATTTAATTTGTTATTGAATTAATTTTCCCTTATGCCTTCATGCTTAACCCAATTTCTATTCTTTTTTCCCCACAGGTAAACACTCTTAGGTATTTAATGTATGTTCTAAACATATATGCATGTATGTGCATATAAGCATACATATGCACATATTAAGTATATACATTTTCTAAATGCACATACACATATATGTGCATATATACACATACACATATATACATAAATATTCATAAACAGTATGGTGTTTTTAATTGCATAAATGGTTTTGTGCAACATCTCATTTTGCTTAATTTATAACGCAAACATGTTTTTGAGATTTTTCTTTGATGAAACCTAGATTGAGCTAATTATGTAAACTGCTGTGTTTTCATATGCAAATTCTATCATTTGCATATATTTTATTTATCTCTTCTTCAATTAATGAATATTTATTTTTAATTATTTATTAGTATAAAGAGTTTTATAGCATTTTATTAAAAACAACATTTAAGTTATTTTTAATTCTCTGTTATTATAGAGAATTTTGGTAAATGTCCTTTAACATGTCATTTTTCATCGCTGAGTAAGATTTTATATTCTCAAAAGAGATGAGGCTCTTAACTGGAGTAGAGTTTTCACTAAAAATAATATTCAAAGAAATAATGTAAAGTTAACAAAGAAAATGAGTCAAGTCCCATTCTAGTATATTCTAGGTGAGCAAGAATAGCATACTTCATTTTTTTTTTTTCAAGACAGAGTTTTGCTCTATCACCCAGGCTGGGGTGCAATGGCACAATCTCGGCTCACTGCAACCTCCGCCTCCAGGGTTCAAGTGATTCTTCTGCCTCAGCCTCCCGAGTAGCTGGGATTACAGGCACCCACCATCACGCCCAGCTAATTTTTGTATTTTTGTAGAGACCAGGTTTCACCCTGTTGGCCAGGCTGGTCTTTAACTCCTAACCTCAGGTGATCCTCACGCCTCAGCCTCTCAAAGTGCTGGGATTACAGGTATGAGCCACAGCCACCACACCCAGCCTCTTAATTCATTTTTCACTTTAAAATGAAACCCACTGGTTCACAGAAAAAAAAAATTCTCAAATATTAAGTAACCAGTAAAATCATCTTGAAGAACAAGATGTAAACATAACAAAAATATCTGGAAATTTTTGACTACCAGATAACCAAAATGAAAGATGTTTGAGATCAAATGTATTTGGGGAGTTCCAATTTATGTAAAAGTACATAACATGAGACAATAGTTTAAATTCATCACCAACCAAGACTTCTCTCAAGTTGAATGAAATATTATATTTTTGTATGCCTGAGTTTATAGACTCAGAATTATTCATATTTAAGATGATAATCATTGTGTGGATGTTACTCAAGAGTCTGAGTTATATGCTGTTAAATCCAGTGCTTCACTGAATTTGAGCTCTGCCAGGCAATTGCCAAAGAGTAGTGTTACATGGGGCAGTTGCCACATCTACATGTAAGAATACATAACAGGAGGAATCTAGACTACACAACAACATTCATTATATGAATGACACGGAAATCCTCTCAACTCTCAAATGTGTACATGTTGAGGTCAGGACTTTACTTTCTGTGATGTGCCCTCAATACCACAATATTTATTCTCCCCTGTCCAAACTCTTTGGCCAGCAATCTTCCATCTAAACATTCTGAGCCTTACACTTGCTTCTCACAGCTCTAAGTCTAAGTTTGCTCCCTCTGCTACTCTAAGGTCAGCAACTACAAGAAATTTCTGCAGACCAAGGAGGTGGAGTCACTGCTTAATTCCTTTCTGAGTTCTCCTCTCTCCATTCTGAACCCTCCCAATCTTCCCAGAAGGCATGAACAAATTCCCCTCTCTGGAAGTCAGTCACAAAATTTGGCTCATATTCTCCCTCTGATGGTTGGCTCATCATCTCTTCCTGAGACTCATATGAATGCACAAAGACACACTGATAATAACCATGGATTACATAAGTGTTCTATGGTACAAATTTTCCTAAATGAAGAATCTGTTCACGAAAAATACACAATGGTCAAATTGTTTTTCCTCTTAGGTCAGGTTTTTTGTCTTTTTTTCATCTATTGATGTCATGTATGTCAAATTGTTATTAATGAACTTCTGTTTACTCATAAAGTTTTCCCAGTTTTTGGCTTTTTTTTTGTTTTTTGAGACAGAGTCTCGCTCTATTGTTCAGGCTAGAGTGCAGTGACGCAATCTCGGCCCACTGCAACCTCCACCTCCCAAGTTCAAGCGATTCTCCTGCCTGAGCCTCCCAAGAACCTGGGACTACAGGTGCTTGCCACCACACCTGGCTAATTTTTGTATTTTTAGTAGAGACGGGGTTTCACCATATTGGCCAGGCTGGTCTCGAACTCCTGACCTTGTGATCCTCCTGCCTTGGCCTCCCAAAGTGCTGGGATTACAGGTGTGAGCCACCATGCCCAGACACTTCTGGCTTTTTATGCCACCCCATGGCGTCAGATTCCGGCAGATTTTCCAAATATCATACAACTAGCTCATTTTATCTTTCTCTTTCATTAATCAATAACTGAAACAACATTTTCAACTTAAGTACTCAGTATATAGAAACAAATGGTTAACAACATCTTCTAACAAAGCAGCTAATACAGATTTTATTTCTCATTGAAAAACTGAAATATGTCACCTAAAAACACAGAAATAGTGACAATGAAACAGAGTCAAGAAGGAGCTGAAGGCTGAATGGGAGGATGGGGGCTGAATGCTATAAGACAGAACTGAACTCAGCCTCCTGCCCCTCTCCCTCTTTAGCTACATTCCCCCAGCTAGGTATCCATCTATCATGTGACTTCATTGTAGAAGGTTTTACTGGTAGAAACAAACATCTAAGAATTGTTCAGATCATCAGTCCTCATCATAAAATTACCTACTAAGTGCTTTTCTCTGAATTTGTCCCAAACCAACTGGCAAAATACTTCCACTGTGACTTTTTTGTTGTTGTTCAGTAGCCTCTTTCTCTTTCCATTTTCTGTGTCTTAATACCATTGATTACTTTGTAAATAATTTACCTAGTAAGTAATACTGATATTTCTGTGAAGCATTTGATCTCTTCCAATATTCATAGGCTTTAAAATAGTAGCAGCAAATGCAGGGTTTTTACTAATGAACCAGGGAATTTAAAATTCCAAAACTGGTTGTATCATTAAAACTTCAGAATTCCTATTTCCCTGAGTGTGATTTGATTCCATATCATTTTCTGCCGCTGGGCTGTATGAGGATTATAGGTCTGCTCTGATGGGCAAGCACCAGAACCCAGTTGGGGGCAGAATGTGATAGCAACACAAATAACAGAGGTTTAGCAATAATCTCTTCGGGCAAGGGACAGAGAAAATAAATTGACAGGTGTCTACAATTAATTCCAAAGCTTTTGTACAGGCTAGAATTGAATTTTAAATCTCTTGATCAGAAAAGTCAACAACAGTGTGACATCCATCAATAATTCATCATTTCTAAAAATCCTTTGAGCATATCCAAGCCAACATCAGTTTGGAAATGAAAAACTGTAGAGTCCCATCCCACCTCTAGCATTTATTTAATGCGACATTTAAATTTTTTGTGCTTCAGGTTCCTGATATTCAAAAAAAGAGTTCCTTATTATTTTAATGAGACTAATGCTTATACTCTGAGTTAATTGTAAGGTGATTGGTTACTTTAATGTTCTTATAAGTAATTTGCATTTCATCCTTGAGCCTATTATTTTCTTTACAAATTTTTTAAAAATTTTGCCAGACATTATACTACTATATAATGCACTGTAACAGTAATTGCTAGCAGCTTCTTAATGTTTATTATCTCCTTTTCTCTTTGGCAATAGAACTCTTATTTTTACCTTGGCATATTGATATCTAGGAAAAGACTATGGTTCCCCACTTCAGTTGCACTTAGATATGGCTGTGTGACTAAGTTCTAATCCATAAGATGGTTGCAGAAATGGGTGGAGACTTCTGGGTAATATCCTGTAGGAAAATGACTGCATTCTTTTTTTTTTTTTTTTTTTTAATCTTACTGCTTAGAATAGAGGTACAGATGGCTGGAGATCTAGCAGTCATACGCAAACATGAGGATGAGTGTCACACCATAGAGAAGGGAAGTCAGAGAACTGCAGGGAGCCTCGGTTTCTGAGTTTAGGTATCTATAAAAAGTTAGCTGAGCATGGTGGTCTGAGCCTGTGGTCCTAGTTACTAAGGACGCTAAGGTGGGAAGATTAATTGAGCCCTGGAGGTCTAAGTCTGCAGTGAGCCATGATTGTACCACTGGACTCCAGCCTGGGCAACAGAGCAAAACTCTATCTTAAAAATAAATAAATAAATAACTGGTTTATTTTTTAAAGTGGGAGCACATTGATTCTGTAGCAGGGATCATAAAAATGTATTTAAATTTGCATTTGGAATTGCCTTCAAATATATCATGTATAACACTAAATAAATTGTGATATAAGTATGTATATGTGTATGTGTATATATGTGTGTGTCTGTGTATGAATGATACATAAAACTTGTGTGTATGAATGATACATAAACACTCTAGGCTGGGCATGGTGGCTCAATCCTGTAATCCTAGCACTTTGGGAGACCAAGGTGGGTGGATCACCTGAGATCAGTAGTTTGAGACCAGCCTGGCCAACATGGTGAAACCCCGTCTCTACTAAAAATACAAAAATCAGCCAGGTGTGGTGTCGGGTGCCTGTAAACCCAGCTACTTGGGAGGCTGAGGCAGGAGAATTGCTTGAACCTGGGAGGCAGAGGTTGTAGTGAGCCAAGACCTCGGCATTGCACTCCAGCCTGGGCAACAGAGCGAGACTCTATCTCAAAAAAAATTTTTTTTAATCTAGAAGAGATTCTCCTGGAGACATTCAGCTACCCTGTATTATCTACTGATATGTCTGCTTAAATACTCATTTCATAAAGTGAATTCATAGTTTTTCCTCAGTTAACAATAATATGACTTTCATGAGAGACACCAAGCCTGACCCACCCAGCTAGGCTGCTCCCAGATTCCTGACCTACAGAAACTGTGAGATAATAAATGCTTATTGTCCTTTAAAAAAAAAAACTGATAAGCTAGATAAGAAAGCTCATTTACATAATAATTAACATTTTAAAATAAAGATTCTTCTAGTACAGAATGTAGGCAACCACATAGAAATCATAAAATTTGCCATGTCTAAAATGTTTAGTCAATAATAAGGATGTAAGGAAAATGGTTAAGATTAACCCAAATGAAAAAAGGAATCAATTCCTTACTGTGTAATACATGATGGATATTACTGTTTTATGGTACAACATAGAGTTAAATCTGTGAATGTTTATTCATTGTTCTCACCTCAGAATCAGAGCTCACTCTCATTAACATTTTTTATGAGTCTACATACTAGAAACTGAGCAAGATGTTTTAACTGTTTCTTGTTAAATATCACAAATTTCTGGAATGTGATACTAGACTGTATAGCTAATGTGAAAATTATAGCTAAGAGAAATTGGCTATCTTGGCTGAGGTCACACATGGATAAGTAGTAAAGCTCACTTTTTTATTTTATTTTATTTTATTTTATTTTTTGAGACAGAGTTTCATTCTTGTTGCCCAGGCTGGAGTGCAATGGCGTGATCTCTGCTCACCGCAACCTCCGCCTACCGGGTTCAAGCAATTCTCCTACCTCAGCTTCCCAAGTAGCTGGGATTTCAGGCATGCTCCACCACGCCTGGCTAATTTTGTATTTTTAGCAGAGACGGGGTTTCTTCATGTTGGTCAGGCTGATCTCAAACTCCTGATCTCAGGTGATCCACCTGCCTCAGCCTCCCAAAGTGCTGGGATTACAGGTATGAGTCACCTTGCCTGGCCAAAGCTCATATTTAAATTAGACCCTCTGACATTATGCACTTTTTTTACCCTTGGCCAAACTGACACTCCAGTACTTGACTACTCAAATGTTGAGCATTGTCCTAGTCTGAGCATTGTCTTATTTTGCGCTGCTATAATAAAATATTAATACCTAAGACTGGATATTTATTAAGAACAGAAATTTATTTCTTCACAGTTCTGGAGGGTGAGGAGTCCAAAATCCAGGTGCTAGCATCTGGTGACAGCCTTCTTACTGTGTCATCCCATGGTGGAAGGTCAGAAAGTAAGGGGGAGGGAAAAAAATGGACCAAACTTGCCATTTTATAATGACCCATTCCCTCAATAATGCATTTTTCTATTCATGAGGGTGAAGCCCCCCTCATTAGGCTCCACCTCCAAATACACTATTGCACTGGGGATTAAGTTTCTAACATATTCTTTTTGGGGGACACAGTTAAACCATGGCAAGCATCTAAAAAAAGTACATGAATAAATCTAATAGCTTTAAACTACATGATACAATGTGATGAGTGTCCTATGTCTCAAAATATTTGCTGTGCAATGAGCTTCTTTATAATGTGACAAACATGCCATCCTTGAGGCATAAGTGGCTATAACCCTGATTGCAAATATCAATAGGTTGGAGGACAGAAAAGTGCTTTATTATATAGACCTGAATAATAATAAAGATACATAGCTTAGCATTTCTTTTCTTTTCTTTCTCTCTGTTTTCTCTTCTTCCTTCCTTCCTTCCCTCCCTCCCTCCCTCCTTCCTTCCTTCCTTCCCTCCTTCTTTCTATATTTTTAAAGACACGGTTTCACCATATTAGTCAGGCTGGTCTTGAACTCCTGACCTCAGGTGATCCACCCGCCTCAGCCTCCCAAAGTACTGGGATTACAGGCGTGAGGCACCACGCCCAGCTAACTTAGTATTTCTTATTCAAGGGTCCTAGAAAGTTTTATAAGCCTAGACAGCCAGAATCAGCAAACTTTGTTTATAAAGGGCAGATAAACATTTTAGGGTGTGTAGGCCTGTACAGTCTTGCTCACATATCCTTTATTTTGTTTGTTTGAAATCCTTTTAAAATGTAAATCAAGCCCTTGACCTAATCCCAAAGAGGTGCTACTAAACCATGAACCATAAGACTGACATTGAGTACAGTGACTGATGCTTGCTGCTGTGTTGTCGGGGACCCAATAGTGTAATCTTTCATTTGTGTTCTAGTGCAAACACAACAGTCTTCTGAACCGTCTACTATTTTTTGGGTTTACTCCTGGACATAAGCAGTGTGATTCTCCTATTATGTATAAAAATAGACTCAGATGTGAAAAATTAAAATACTTATTCAAGGTGACTTCGATTTTAAGCAAATGGAGGGCGTAACAGAAAACTAGAGAGAAATAATCATATGACTTTCTCTTTTTTTTTTTTGAGACAGAGTTTCACTCTTGTCAACTAGTCTGGAGTGCAGTGGTGCGATCTCAGCTTACTGCAACCTCCACCTCCTGGGTTCAAGTGATTCTCCTGTCTCAGCCTCTTGAGTAGCTGGAATTACAGGTGCGCACTGCCACGCCAGGCTAATTTTTGTATTTTTAGTAGAAACGGGGTTTCACCATGTTGGCCAGGCTGGTCTCAAACTCCTGACCTCAAGGTGATCCACCAGCCTCAGCCTCCCAAACTGCTGGGATTACAGGCATGAGCCACCGGGCCTGGCCCCATATGACTTTCATTGTTCTTTCTATTGAGAACCTACCTTCTGAAAGTAGAATATCATTTTCTTAATACATATGAATATTTGTCAAAGGTATATTGGAATTTTCTAAAGACTTTAAAGATAACATTTTCTTGAATTCTTAATTTTTATTATGCGCATTTCCATAATTTTCTTCAATGATTGATCTACTACAGAAAGCAGCTGCCATGGAACAATCTGATTTATGTACTGAATGTCTTAAACTGTCTGGATGAAGATAATGTAGTCACAACACCTATTTTCTTTTATTCAGTTAACTGGGAAATCAATCACGTAGTAGAGTTCACATTTTCAGGCTTATCAAACTTCAAAATTCAAAAGGATTTTGTTTACTTTCAGATTAGCAAAACATATGCTCTCTGAAGCTTCAAAATTTTGATTTCTCAATAAAAGTAAATTTCTAGGTTTCAAAGCACTTGAAAAGCTTTTACTTAGAGCAGGACAAAAAATCAAGTGGATTACGGGCTTGCATCAATTCCCAAAGGTCATTGTTTGATTGTAATGCAAAGTTATTTTAATGATCACTAAATTCACTATGGCTGGAATTACCACAGAGCTATAACCAGTAAAAAATTACATACGAATTAAATTGAAAAGCTCATAACTATGGACATTATTTTCATTACTTTTGAACTGTAACCATTGTGGTACATGGTAATTAGTAGTGAATATAAAAACCCAATTATGAAGTAATTATACTTCTCATAATCGCTCTATTGTCTTAATTGTGCATCCTGCTTTCTGGCTGCTAGACTTGAAGTTGATCATATCACGCAAGACTTAAATCAGAAATATAATGCCATTAATGTAATAATTCTTTATTCTAATTTGTCTTTAATTCAAATGCAAAAACCCAAGAAGCTAATTAACTGGTCCCGGAGGAAATGCCAAGATCTTTAAAGTGGATGGTTCCTGGGCTTTTTTCCCTCTGGAGGCCAACCGCTTAGCTTCAGAAAATAAGTAACAGGCATACAAGGCATAAATTTGACCATTTATAAAGGACAAAGCAGCAGGAAGCTTATTGATATTCTTCTCTTTTTATTTTCTTCAAGCTGTAGGCTTGACAGCCAGTTTTCCTGAGAATTGATTGCTTAGACAAAAGATGAACTTGAAATATAATCAACTTTTAAAGGAAAGAAAAAGTGATAAAATATGAAAGGCTGTACTTATGTGCTGATATTGAATGAAATCAGTAGCAATGAGTTTCAATCTGATCATTAAATTACATGTGTTGATTTTATGTCTGCATAAAGCACTAATTTGCTTTAGAATCCTATTTCCTTTGTGAAGAGTGACCTTGGGAGGAGTGACCTTTAGACAAGTGCCCAAAGAGTAGAAGCAATATATGTAATATGGCTAGAGTGACAAGAGGGCAAAGCTGCACCACCACATTAGATATGCAGGTCTTGATTCTGTTATTCATGCCAGTGCTCCCACAGAGCAAATACAGCCATAAACACTTCTATTTTCCTGCATGTCTATATATTGTCTTAAAATAGACTGGTGGATAAACATTCTAGGAAACATTCTAGCTACCCAGCGCGTTGTGAGACCTTGAAATGGAATTGAGATGGGCTTTTCTTATAATAACCCAGATTTCGCCTAACTGATCTCCTTGCTTCCACCTCCTCTTTTTTTCCAATATATTCAAATTATAGACCTAATCTTCCCAGATCATCCTGGCATTCAAAGACTTCTTCAGGTTGATCCTTGTCTTCTAGAGGGAGTGCATGGACTGGATAAAGCACTGAACCAAGAAACAGGGGTCCATGGTTTGAGTCTCAGCATGGTCTCCAATAACTCTGGGACATTAGGGGAATTAATTAATTCCTCTTGCCTGCAGTTTCATTTGCAAAATGATCTTAATGAGAACTATGATCCTTTAAAGTTCAAAACTTCGGAGTTTATTTATCAGAGTGTCTCACATGCTACAAACCTCTGTCTCAAGTCTTTCTCGACATGCTATGTGTTAACCAGACCTCCAGCAGACCCTAAACTCAAAAATCATTTTAGAGATCTTTTCCCCTAAGTCTACTTTACAACACCTACCCTTCCCTATCCCAGTTCCCCCAGAGAACAAAAGTCTTCTCTGATTCTCTAGTCAGAATTAATTTCTCATTTATTCATGCCTACAGTTTATCCAAATTATTTTTAGATGTGTTTATCATCCCTAGTAAATTATGAGCTCAGGAAAAGACCCTACATTTTAATATTTGTGATCCTAAGCCACTTAGTACAATGTTTTATAGTTAACATAATCTCAGGTAAAAATACTTATATAATGCATTAGTAAAAAAAAAAATTGTTAAATTTGAAAAGCTATCGTTTTAAGTAAGTAGATAATTTTATTTTGGCTTCCATGTGAAATTTTGTTTGTTTGTTTGTTTGAGATGGAGTCTCACTCTTGTTGCCCAGGCTGGAGTAAAATGGCACGATCTCAGCTTACTGCAACCTCCACTCCCAGGTTCAAGCAATTCTCCTGCCTCAGACTCCTGAGTAGCTGGGATTACAGGTGCCAGCCACCAGGCCTGTCTAATTTTTTGTATTTTTAGTAGAGACAGAGTTTCACCATATTGGCCAGGCTGGTCTTGAACTCCTGACCTCAGGTGATCCACCTGCCTCTGCCTCCCAAAGTGCTGGGATTACAGGCATGAGCTACCGCACATGCCCCCTTGTGAAATTTAATGAGAAAAAAAATTGGATTGGAACCCTGAATTCTGTGATTACAGTATAAAACACATAACTAAAGGCAGTGACACTTTTAAATCTGATCACTCAAATAGTTTATTCCATAAAAATCAAATGCAGTCATTTTATCACTAATTAGGGCAAAAATCAATATAGCCATCTATTCTGTATTTTTATTTACTTCTAGCCACGTATAATTATCCACGGGTGAGCACTATATGTTACTTGAAAAACTTGAAAGCTCAGTGTGCCCATCTTAGGTGTTGTAACCATTGAGATATAAACTAAGAGGGGAGGGGAAATAAAGATTTGTCTGTTATTGACTTTGTCTCCATGACCTTTTAACCATAACCAAAAGTCTTATCTGCTACTTTAAAATTGGTAAAAAGGAAATAACCAGCCAAATACTGGCATAGTTTTACTGCCTTTTCTGCCCTGCTATTACATGGTGAAATGCACATGCACACACACACACATCTATGTGTGCAGCACACAGAGACCAAACGTTTTTCCATACCACAAAGCACTGTGCTAAGAAAGCCGAGGAAAGAAGAACAAAAGAATTTTCAGTTTTCTGCCCCTATCAAAATGTAACATAATTTCCTGTCTTAGCATTGAATTCTGAAATTTGTTACCAAAGTCACGGCAGTGGTGAATCACAGAATCCTGGTGCTGTGATAACCACCTGACCTGGAGCGATATGCATGCCCCTCCTCACATACTCAAATGTATACGGCAGATCCAGGGAAAACCTCATTAAGTCAATAATGTATGAATTAAAAATAAACCAGCAAAGGAATGATATGATGATACTGTTAGGATATAGAGGGGGAAAACATCAGCAAAACTTAGAAACTAAGAGAATTTACAACAAAAAATCAACTGCAGATTAAAATTATGATCATATATTTTACTATGAGTTGTACTGAAAGCTTAATGAATTAATTCCTTAATGAAAGAAAGTCTTAAGGAAAAAATGAAAAACTGAAAAAAGAAATGACAAAAACAACAGAAGGAAAAGAAATATAATCTGACAAATGTCAGAAAATAAGAAGAAAAAAATATAACGGAAGCAAGGCAAAATCAAAAGAAAAGCAGAGGGTTAAAGAATATACAGAAAGCACAGCAAGAAGCAAAGAAGACAGAAATGGAAAATAATGAGCAGAATAAGATGGAAACAAAGAACTAAAACAAATTAGAAAAAAATAATATAGAAGACAGCAAGAGCTAGGTGAGGTGGCTGATGCCTGTAATCCAGCACTTTGGGAGGCAGAGGCAGGAGGATCGCTTGAACCCAGAAGTTCGAGACCAGCCTGGGCAACATAGTAAGACCCTGCCTTTATAAAACAAGTTTAGAAACAGAAAAAGAAGACAGCAAGAGATCCAACCCATACATAATTCTATTTCCAAAAGTAAAAGAACAGAATAAGAAAATGGACCCAATATAAAAGATAACTTTCCTGATGTAACATTTTAAGAATGTACCATGTGCCAGAGAATATTGACCCGAAACAGAGACATATCCTACCCAGTAAAATTACTAAACCTTGATGTGAGAAAAAATAAGGAATAATTTGGAAAGCCAAGCACTGTCTGGTAATATTCTATTATTTATTATGATGGTGGTTACTCAGGTGTGTGCTTTTTGAAATAATTCATCAAACTGTACACATACGACTAATGCATTTCTCTCTCTCTCTGTGTGTGTGTATGTGTATACAACATATATATTAAAAACATATATATAGTATATAATTTTAGAAGTTAACCATTATGAACCAAATAACATGGTATCAATATATATGTACCAAAAAGCATAGAAGATGCAGGATAAATAGAAATAACTATTAGTAACTTTTAATTTTACTCTCTCACTACATAAGAGATCAAATGGACAAACAGAAGTACATAGGTCTAAATTTCAATTAATAAGGTATATATAAATATTATATTTTAACACTGCTGAAAACAGAGAATACATCTTCCTTTACAAAGCTCATGAAACTTTCAGGAAAACTGACTAAATATTGGCCTAAAAAAAAATCAATGAATTTCAGAAAGTAAAAATGATTTTAGAAGGAAATAAAGTTAAAAAAACTAATTCTCAGCCGGTCATGGCAGCTCACGCCTCCCAGCATTTTGGGAGTCAGAGGTGGGCGGATCACCTGAGGTTGGAAGTTTGAGATCAGCCTGACTAAAAATACAAAATTAGCTGGGCATGGTGGCGCATGCCTGTAATCCCAGCTACTTGGGAGGCAGAGGTTGATGCGAGCCCAGATCACGCCACTGCACTCCAGCCTGGGCAACAAGAGTGAAACTCCATCTCAAAAAACAAAAACAAAAAAAACTAACTCCCTCACAAAAAGCACAAGACTCCGATGGTTCCACCAAAATTTTAAAGAATGAATAAATAAATGCTATGACATAGAATAAGAAGGAAAACTTTCTAATTATTTTTGAGAAAGCAAAATTGAAATAAGAACTAGACAAGATTAGGCCGGGTGTGGTGGCTCACGCCTGTAATCCCAGCACTTTGGGAGGTCGAGGCGGGTGGATTACCTTAGGTCAGGAGTTTGAGACCAGTCTGACCAACACGGTGAAACCCCATCTCAAAAAAAAAGAACTAGATAAGATTTAAAAGAAAAAAAGAAAAAAGGGAAGGAGGGACTACAGATTCATTCCACTAATGAATGCTAATATAAAAATCCAAAATAAAATGTTAAAAACTGGAATTCATCCCATCAGCAAAGAAAAAGAAATTGTCTCCAAAAGAAGTTTATTATACAAATGCAACAATATTTTAATATTATAAAATTTACTAATATAATTATCCATATAATTAGACCTAAGGACAAAATTTATATAAAATCCCTATAGTCATTAAAAATACATTTTTATAAAATTTCACATTCATTCTTGATAAAACATACTAAAATAGGAATAAGATAATATGAATAATATGAATAGATGGGAATAAATAGGAACAGATAAAGCAAATTTATCTTCACCCTTAAACCTATCACTGCTCTTAAAGAGGAATTGTCCCAAGTGTCTCCATTCATTAGGTTGTCCTTAACCACTATTATTTGACATTGTTCTGGAAGTACCACCCAATTCAATTAGATTTAAAAATGAGAGGTATAAATATTGCAGAGGAGAAGGAACTATCATTGTTTACTGATGATATGATTGAATTCTTAGGAATCCCAAGAGGACAGATTGGAAAACTAAAAACAGTAAAAGAATTTAATAAGAAGCTGAGTACCTAAGTAAAATGTAAAGACAAGTTGCTTTTCATATATAAACAACTACCACTTAGAGGATACAATGAAAGAAACACTCTACTTAAATATCAAGAAAAATAATAAAATACTTAGGAATAAACTTGATTAAAAATGTTTATGTCTCATAAGAAGGAAACGCTCATGAAGGACATAGACAGAAGTAACTCAAATGGAAAAGTATTCCCTGTTTTGGGATTAAAAAGTGTTAAATTAAAATGGTGACCAAACCGGAAAAATTACTGAGCAGACAAAACTGATTAGGCCTCTAAGTGTCTCAACTTAGCTTGATTTGCAAACATAAGCAAAATTTAAATTGAGCTATTTCTTATAAATGTCTATGTTAAGCCAAAACAGAATTTAAGCTCAATCAATTAGAAGTAGCCAACAAATTAATAATTATATAACTGAGGACCTTCCCACATGATAGAACAAATAAGGCAATTGTATAATTGAAAACAATCAAATCATTTATTTTGCTTCCACATTTACCCTGAAAATAGTTGCCCCTGATAATTTGTTATCAGAACACTAAACCTTATTTTGGTCTGGTATTCCCTAATTCATAAATTGCTTCTAACTCAAATAAACTATTTAAATATTTTACCTGTCTTGGTAGTGTGCACCTGTAGTCTCGGATACTCAGGAGGATGAAGTGGGAGGATTGCTTGAGCCCAGGAGTTTGAGGCTGCTATGAGCTTTGATCACCACTGCACTCCAGCCTGGGTGACAGAGCAAACGCTTGTCTTAATAAAAGAAATAAATAAAGTAAAATAAAATTGTATTGTGCTGCAGATTTTTCTTCAACAAAAGGTCAACATCACAAATGTCAGTTCTCCGTAAGTTAATTTATAAACTTAGAGAAATCTATATAATACACAATATTTTTTTAACTCTTCAAGGTGAATCTAAATCCCACATGGAAAAATAAACAAACCATTTCATGTGTTTATTTTATTATCATTTATTTAAAAATTTGAATTTGTAAAATCACATAAACGCAGCATTGTTTGTAAAATTCAAAGACTATAAACAAGTGTGCATCAATAAGGGATTGGTTAAACAAATTAAGTATATCCAAACAAGGAAATTCTAGACAGCTATAAAAAAATAATTTCGGCAAAATAAAAATAAAAAATGAGAGAGAAATAGCTTTACCAGATGTTATTAATAAAACATGTTATATTGCCTTCATAAATAAAACAATATAGCAATTGTGCCTGAATAAACAGAAAGACAAATTAAACAAATAGAATGCACAAAAATAGACCTGCAAAAAAGAAATTAAGTATATGATAAGGACAGTCTCTCGAATGAGAAAAAGGCAGACCTTCCAATAACTGATGTTAAAAAAAAAATGGGTACGCTTCTATGAAAGAAAAATGTTAGATTCATTTATCACTTCATCAGGAAATAAATCTATATAAATTGAAATGTTAAATGTGAAAATTAAACTCTAAAAGTAATAGAACAAATGTTTTATTTCATAATTTCGAAAACAATTGCTTTTCCAAACATAACTCAAAATCCAGAAGCCAAAAAGAAAATGTTGATATATCTTATTTCATTAAAATATTAACTTCTGCATAATAAAAGATACCATAATCAAAATCAAAATACAACAAATCGAAGAAAACTAAATGTCACTACTAAAAAGTTAATTTCTCTAATAAATAAAATTGACCTGCAAAGATTGATAACCCAACAAAAAAATAAATGGACAAGGGATATGAACAGACAGTTCATAGGAAAGAAAATTCTACTGGTTCTTAAACTCAAAGATGATAAAATAAATGCAAAGTAAGGCTGAGTGTGGTGACTTATGCCTTTAATCCCAACACTTTGGGAGGCTGAGGCTAGGAGGATCCTTGAGTTCAGGAGTTCAAGACCAGCCTGGGCAACACAGTGAGACCTGTCTCTACAGAAAATTTTAAAATCTGGCCTGGCACAGTGGCTTATGCCTGTAATCACAGCACTCTGGGAGGCCGAGGTGGGTGAATCACCTGAGGTCAGGAGTTCGAGACCAGCCTGACCAACGTGGTGAAACCCCACCTCTACTAAAAATACAAACATTAGCCACATGTGGTGGCAGGCACCTGTAATCCCAGCAACTTGGGAGGCTGAGGCAGGAGAATTGCTTGAACCTGGAGGTGGAGGTTGCAGTGAGCCAAGATTGTGCCACTGCACTCCAGCCTGGGGTAAAAGAGCAAGACTTTGTCTCATCAAAAAAGAAAATTAAAAAATCAGCTGGGCATAGTGGCACATGCCTATAATCCCAGCTACTCAAGAGGCTGAGATGGGAGGATTGCTTGAGCCTAGGAGGCAGAGGCTGCAGTGAGCTGTGCTTGCATCAGTGTACTCCAGGGCAGCAAAGTGATACCCTGTCTCACAAAAAATTAATAAATAAACGCAAATTAAAACTCACTGAAATACTACGTTTACCTTTAATTTTTCAAAAGTTCCCTAGTTTGGTAAGAATCTGTATTGATAAGGATATGGGTATACAGGCAATACCATACATTTGTAGTGAAATTATAAATTAGTACCATACCTATGGAAGTTTATTTGGCATTAACTTTTAAAACTACAGATGCATATACCCTTTTGATACATCTTACCATTTTTGGGAAGTTATACTTCTAAAGTATAATTTCTAAGTATTTCTAAAGAAGTACTTGAATATTTGTAAAATCACATATATGCAAAGGTATTCATTGTGGCTTGGTTTGTAAAATTGAGAGTATACAAAGTATCAGTCAATAGGAGATTGATTAAATAAAATATGTATATCCATACAATGGAATTCTAGGTGGCTGGGAGAAAAATGCAGACACTGCCTACATACCAGAGGGAAATATCTCCAAAATATAGTATTGCAACAATAAACAAACCAACAAAAACAAAAAAGCAAGGTACAAATCATTAGGTAGAGAATATTACCTTTTGTGTAAAAATGGCAACAAGGGGCTGGACACCATCTGCTTTTTTTTTTTTTTTTAATTTTATTTGAGATGAAGTCTTGCTCTGTAGCCAGGCTGGAGTGCAGTGGCTCAATCTCGGCTCACTGCAACCTCAGCCTCCCAGGTTCAAGTGATTCTCCTGCCTCACCCTCTCGAGTAGCTGGGACTACAGGTGTGTGCCACCACGCACAGCTAAATTTTGTATTTTTAGTAGAGACAGAGTTTCACCATGTTGGCCAGGATGGTCTCGATCTCCTGACCTTGTGATCTACCTGCCTTGGCCTCCCAAAGTGCTGGGATTACAGGTGTCAGCCACAGTTCCTGGCCACTGTGCCTCCCAAAGTGCTGGGATTACAGCTGTCAGCCACATTTCCTGGCCACTGTCTGCCATTTTTAAGTGAAAATATTGCTTTTCTAAGTACTAATAAATTTGCTTTCAATGAGCTACTTTAGAGCTTGCCCACAATCAACAACAACCTCTTCAGTTGGCGTATGTATTTATTTATCTTTAGAAGTGTGTTTTGTTTTTTTCCCACTACATTTGCCAGTACCTAGCCTTCAGGAGCAGTTCCCATTGTTATAGATCACTGTCATTGCTTCAGCAGGCTGAATCAGTCACAGCTTCTCTCAGTTTCCAACATTTAATTTGTCTGGGCAAGAGGACATAAACTCATGGAAGTGGCTGAGTTTTCTCCCATAATGTCAGAGAGATGATAGGTGTTACGGTGTGGCCCATAACTCTTCAGGTTTTAAAGACAAAGTGCCTCAGCTTAAATTTTGAGTTCATCATTTACTAAGTGTATGACACCAGGCAAATTAGTTAACTTTTGTTTTTCTCTGCAAAAAGAAGTTGATGGCACCTAGGCTTTTTGTGAAATTCTAATGTATAAACACATAAAGCACTTGGTTCAGGACCCAGTCATTCACACAAGAAAAGAGTTTAGAAGGGATCCAGTAATACTGCTTAAGGCATCCAATGGAAATCAGACACAGCAGTAAGGACAACCCCAAATGCGTAAGAAATAAATATGTCTGCTTTCCTTTGTTCGTTGTACTCTTGTGGCAAGACATTGATGATGGGAGTACCCTTTCTGCAGGAAGTAAAAATAATTGCTTAGCTGAGGAAAAAAAAAAAAAGGTGTTTAAGGCCTCAGATACCTGTGCACACCAACGCAAAGAATACAAGAAATATACAAAGTGCATTTGAAACAGAGCTTCCAAAACTTGGTAAATAAAACTTCACAGGCTTTCCTAAGTACTAGTGGGATTAGATTTATGATGGAAATATTGTCATTGTAGGATAGTTTGATGAATCCAAGCCCTTCTTTCTCCTGGCAAAATTATCATCTTCAGTATAGCCTCTGTGATCGGCAAAAGCCAATCTCACTCCCATTTACAGAGGTGGGCCCTGATTAGTTTAAGCTGTTGAGCAAACTTTAGGGGAGGCTATTATTTTAGATGGAGCACCTTCTAAAGGCCCTGACAGACCAGACCAAACCAGAGTGGAGCCACTTGTGCTACGTGCAAAGTCTTTGAAACAAGGCAGTTTTCCGAAAACAGAAGATTTACAGCAACAATTTACAGAAGGGGCCTAGTTTACCTGTACATAATAAAGAAGTCCCTTCTGGGTTTTGTTGCTGTTGTTGTTGTTTTGTTTTGTTTTGTTTTTTCAGATGAAGTCTTGCTCTGTCACCAGGCTGGAGTGCAGTGGTGCGGTCTTAGCTCACTCCAACCTCTGCCTTCCGGGTTAAAGCAATTCTCCTGTCTCAGACTCCCGAGTAGCTGGGACTACAGGCGGGTGCCATTACACCCCACTAATTTTTGTATTTTTAGTAGAGACAGGGTTTCACCATGTTGGCCACGATGGTCTCAATCTCTTGACCTCGTGATCCACCTGCTTTGGCCTCCCAAAATACTGGGATTACAGGCAAGAGCCACAGTGCCCCGCATCCCTTCTGTTTTAACTATATCAGGAAAGTTAACTTTGAAATGATCAATCCACATTTGGTTCTCTTTTTCTGCTTTCTTCAGCCCTTTTCTTCCTACAATGCCAATTCCCTCTGCACAGCTCATCAGAGCACTCATTCTATTTTACAGAATGAGGTGTTGCCTGACTTTAGAATCATAAATAGATCTTTAAACTACAGTTATAAGGTAAATTTGTCTTTTGACGAAGTTAATCAGCATCTACTAGCCAAAACTGATTGCCTAGAGATGGGCTTGTGACCCAACTGAACATTGAGACAGAAGATGTGTGTTGAAGCCTCTAGGGAAAGAACTTCTTTCCTTTTACCATAAATCCACAGAGGAATTCTACCATACTGCTAGTTGTGAACACAGCCACTGGAAGCAGTCAAAAGAAATTTTTAACACTTTAGGATAAAACAAAAAAAGCGGCTGAAAGTTTTATTGCTGAGCTGCTAGATCAAGCCTTGCTTAGGGCTCAGACTAATTCTTGATTTTATTTTATACGAACAAGGAGATCATTTTTATTGTTTACCCTAGTTTGAGTTAGGTTTCCCGTTAATTGGTATCAAACATATCTTAACTGATACAGTGATGGAATGGTATTGCCTCTTGAAAAGAAGCAGGCAAATTAGTATCGTTTACCAAGAGGAACAGCTCTGTGTGCATTGATATCCAGAAATCTAAGATTGTATGCATGAAGAAGCACAGAATCACACAGAGAAACTTGTGCTGATAAGGACAAAGGGGTACAGAACAGAAGGGACTTGTTGGAAGTTAGCTATTGCTACCCAGTCAGAGGAAGGAAATGGATGTTTCATTTCACAAACATATCACTGCTTTCATTCAGCCAAATGCTAAACAGTCCTGTAGATGAAGAACACCAGCTGAGTTGAAAATGACATCTAGACTGCTGTTTATGAGTGACAGACGACTTCCTGGAGTATGCTGTTATATCTTTATTTGAATTGCATGAAGAAGGGCTTTAAGGAGGCATTCTAAAGCATTAGAGGAGGGATTTATAATATCATCCAAGTATGAGGAAGAAGAAAATTTTTTTAGCAATGAAATATCAGACATGCATGCTGTGGTTACATTTTGAAGTTACTGTCTGGGATTGTTGAGATGTTTTTGAAAATATTCTGCTTTATCTAAATTACATCACCATGGCCGGGGACAGTGGCTCATGCCTGTAATACCAGCATTCTGGGAGGCTGAGGTGGGTGGATCACCGTCAAGAGTTCAAGGCCTGACTGGCCAATGTGGCAAAACCCCATCTCTACTAAAAATACAAAAATTAGCCAGGCATGGTGGTGGCACCTGTAATCCCAGCTACCAGGGAGGCTGAGGCAGGAGAATTGCTTGAATACAGGAGGCGGAGATTGCAGTGAGCTGAGATCATGCCACAACCTGGGTGAAATAAATAAATAATTTTTTAAATTTTTAAAAAATAAATTACATCACCATACAAATCAGAGATAACAGATGTTCCACTATAGTGGCAAACAGAGCTGAATGTAGGTAGGTACAAGAAGAATGGTAAAGGTGCGCAGCGCACTCTAAGGAAAGAGAGGTTTGGGGAGGCATCTAGGGCTGCGCTGAGTCCACATTCAACCAGTCAGGACTGTGCTAACTGTGGGGCTGGTTTGGACATGAGTGTCCTATAAAAATACCGAGGAAAACAACCCAGAGAGCCTGCATACTTTTATTCAGAATTTAAAAAACAAAATCGGGGTCGTAGCAGTGGCTCATGCCTATAATCCTAGCACTTTGGGAGGCTGAGGTGTGTGGATCACCTGAGGTCAGGAGTTCAAGACTAGCCTGGCCAACAAGGTGAAACCCTATGTCTACTAAAAATACAAAAAATTAGCTGGGTACAGTGGCGCGCACTTGTAATCCCAGCTCCTCTGGAGGCTGAGGCAGGAGAATTGTTTGAACCCAGTTGGCGGAGGTTGTGGTGAGCGGAGATCATGCCCCTACACTCCAGCCTGGGCCACAGAGCAAGACTTCATCTCAAAACAAAAAAAAATTAAAATAAAAAATATAAAAATAAAATTAAAAAATAAATGGATGGATTATTTTTCAAGTGATTCTTGGGTGAAATTATAGACTTCTTGAGGTTTCTCTCTCTCATAAATCGCCCTTTAGTGCTGGAGACGAGGCTTGAGTTTACTAGGTATGTAAAGAACTCAGAACATGGCCTGGTTCAGAGTAGGCACTCTTTCTTTTTTTTTTTTTTTTTTTTTTTTTTTTTTTTGAAGTGTTCTTGGACGTTTTCCCACGCGAGAGTGCAGTGGCATGATCTCAGCTCACTGCAACCTCTGCCTCCTGGGTTTAAGTGACTCTCCTGCCTCAGCTTCCCAAATAGCTGGGATTACAGGCACCTGCCACCATACCTGGCTATTTTTTGTATTTTTAGTAGAGATGGGGTTTCACCATCTTGGTCATGCTGGTCTCGAACTCCTGACCTCAGGTGATACAGCTGCCTCGGCCTCCCAAAGTGCTAGGATTACAGGCATGAGCCACTGTGTCTGGCCTGCTATTACTATTCTTATTGTAAGACAAAATGTCTTGAATGCCAGAGAAAGAAAGTCCTCTGGCCATAGACCTGACCCAGCAGGATTTTGTCTGTCGTTAGGCTCAACCCCACTTGATGCCTCCCATTTCCTCCCTCAAGAATGACCACTCTTGAGCACCAGGCCACCTCCTTGGAAGATGGTGGTTCCACAGGCAGAGATGTAAGTACAGGCAGATGGAGGACCATGCCAGGAGGTGAGGGAGGGTCATTTCCTTTCAAATCCCTGAAAGGTACGTGGCCATGTGCCCTCATTCAGCCTGACAGCTTAGCCCTCCTGATACTGAGTGCTGAGAACACCCTGCAGGTGCAATGCATTGTGTGAAGTCTGACATTTCTGGAGAAGATTATGGGGTAGAGAGATCATGGGCACTGCTGCAGAGTTTAATTCATCCTGCCAAGTGTCCAGCTGGAGCAGTGATGTGAGTTAGTATCATCTCAGTCACTTCTAAGCATTATCCACCACAGGCTCCCAAGATGGGTCTCATAGCAAGTAGTCTTGATCACAGAGAACCAGGAAGGGAGAAAAGGTGTGGCTGATTCACCTCAACTGAATCATGTGGAGGGTGGAAGAAAAGAAAAAAACTGTTCTTCCTTTCACAAGAAAGGACAAGGGCTAGACAAAAGAAAAATAACACTGATTAGGGTTTTAGAAACACTAAACTTTACAGAGTGCTTTAGAAGAATGTTCTCTTTCAGATTCAGAGAACATGATGATTAAATAGACCATATTAAGAATTTTTTCGACTGGGTGCAGTGGCTCCTACCTGTAATCCTAACACTTTGAGAGGCTAAGGCAGGAGGACTGCTTGAGCCCAGGAGTTCGAGACCAGCCTGGCAACACAGCAAGGTCCCATTTCAAAAAAATAAAAGTTAATTAGCTGAACACAGTGGTGCGTGCCTATTGTCCTAGCTACTCAGGAAGCTGAGGCAGAAGGATTGCTTCAGCCCAGGAGTTTGAGGCTCCAATGAGCTATGATCTCAGCACTGCACTCCAGCCTGGGTGAAAGAACAAAACTCTGTTTCAAAAAAAAAAAAAAAAAAAAAGACCAGGCACCATGGCTCACACCTATAATCCCAACACTTTGGGAGGCCAAGGAGGGTGGATCATGAGGTCAGGAGTTCAAGACCAGCCTGGCCAACACAGTGAAACCCTGTCTCTGCTAAAAACTACAAAAATTAGTCAGGCAAGGTAGCAGGCACCTGTAATCCCAGCTACTAGGGAGATTGAGGCAGGAGAATCGCCTGAACCCAGGTAGCAGAGGTTGCAGTGAGCTGAGATCCCACCATTGCACTCCAGCCTGAGTGACAGAGTGAGACTCCATCTCAAAAAACAAAACAAAAAAAACCTGTTTCCTAAAAATTAAATTTAAAAAAATGAATTTGTTTTTATCATTGGCAAGATATTTGTGTTTCATATGACTTATGGTAGTAGAAAAGAAACCTAGAAAAATAAGTGATATCTAAACTATTACACACTGAATGAGCTGTGTGATTCAAAGTTAGAATATAGTATACCTTCAGCTGCTAAGGTCAAATCAGCAGCCGTAGGATTAGATTTAAGGAGTGGGAACTTCCCTAAACCCCATCCTCATTTCTTCCACATTACCTACCTATAAAAAGGACAAAGTGAAATCTTTTCTATAATGGGAGCCTGACAGAATTTGATAGAAACTAGCAAGCTTCTAGAATCAGACTAGAACTAAGTAGTCTAGATCTAAACTGCCTGTCTATGGTGATGGATTCTTTTAGATGCTACTTCAAAGTCTATGGTCCATGTGGACCAGAGAGCCTGCGGCTCCTAACAAAAACCTATTCCCATCAAGGGAGAAATCTTAGGACCTAGTTTCACCGGAGTACATTTCAGTTGGGAAACAAAATATCCTTTCTAGAGAAATTTGCTACCAAGGGATTTAGTAGAACTTGCTGGAAACTCTACTCCCAGAGCCGAAAAGACAGTAGAGCTAAAAGAGAAGGCAGATTTCCTAGACCTTGCCATTAGCAACCCCCTCCCTAATCCCATTTATTGACATTTAGACGGAAGTCTCAGCTGATTTTTTTCTGTTTTGGTTACAAGGGGGCAAAATAGCCACCTTTCTTCATATAAAACTAAGTTGAGGCTAGGTGTAGTGGCTCACGCCTGTAATCCCAGCACTTTGGGAGGCCAAGGCGGGCGGATCACCTTAGATCAGGAGTTCGAGACCAGCCTGGCCAACATAGAGAAACCCCGTCTCTACCAAAAATACAAAATTAGCTGGGTGTGGTGGCACATGCCTGTAATCCCAGCTACTTGGGAGGCTGAGGCAGGAGAATTGCTTGAACCCAGGAGGTGGAGGTTGTGGTGAGCCAATATCATGCCATTACACTCCAGCCTGGGCAACAAGAGTGAAACTCCATCTCAATCAATCAATCAATCAGTAAATAAATAAATAAAAACTAAGTTAAAAAAATGAGTGGGTTTCCCCTCTGGTTGTTGTATGGCTTTGACATAATACTTTCAGGTAGAAAAACAGTGATGGCTTACGCATGTAGCATGAGTATCTGAAGACCAGCCATCAGGTCTTGCTAGGGAATGTGAGCATTTTAGAAGGATATAAGAGAACTGTGACAAAAATCCAGCCTTTGGTGGTAAACTGGGAAAGATTTCAGTGTGTGACTGAAAATAAGTATTGTTTGTGTGATGTGAAGAGGGTGTACCCAACCCTGGGGCACTGACATCAACACACACAGGCAAGAAAACAGCCCTCCAGCGAGGGCCCCAGTGAGTCCTGCCTACCCAGAAAATCGGGAGATGCAACTCTGGGTATGGGAAAGTGATGAACAGAACCAAGGTGTGGGTCAGACGCAGTGACTCGCACCTATAATCCCAGTACTTTGGGTGGTTAAGGTGGGTGGATTACCTGAGGTCAGGAGTTCGAGACCAGCTTAGCCACGGTGAAACTCCATCTCTACCAAAATTACAAAAATTAGCTGGGCATTGTGGTGGGCGCCTATAATCCCAGGCTACTCAGGAGGCTGAGGCAGGAGAATCATTTGAACCCGGGAGGCAGAGGTTGCGGTGAGCCGAGATTGTGCCATTGCATTCCAGCCTGGGTGACAAGATTGAAAATCTGTCTCAAAAAAAAAAAAAAAAAGAAAGAAAGAAACAAGGTGTGGGAAGAGGCAAGGCAAGGTGAAGGAAAACAAAGAAAAGGGTCTAGGAGAGATGCTCCCTGCTGACCTGAAGGTGGAGAGTAGTCCATGAGGGATGTGCCAAGAATTCAGGGCTAAAGCCCTGTGTCCAGGGCAAGTTGAATAGAATAAAGAAGCCAGTCGTGACTTCTGGCCACGAAGAGATCGCTACATATATCTTGGTCCTGAAATAGCAAACTACTAGAATATTCTCTAGGATTTTATGTATGTGTTGACTTACTAATGTTAAGGTCTTTTTGTTATCCTTCAGTGTTGGTGTGAAAGCTACACATAATACATCTGATTCTATTCCCTTCTAATTAGTCCATGACCATTAAGGGAACGGGCTAGACAGAGTGGACATGTGAGATAAGGAATGCTTTTAGAGAAGGGTCTCAAATCTGTGATACTTAAACTCTACATGCTCAACCTCACAGAACCCCAGATTCCCAAATGGCTTATTCCTACAAACTCCTTCTGTATCCCCAGATACAGGAGGAGAGGCAATAAAGGATATTTACGGTATTCACTTGAAGTTTTCAGATACAACAAAAAGGGTAATAAAATTTGGTGTCCTAAGAATCTCTCTGCTCTCCCCAGTTGGAGCAATGACACCAGGGATTTAGTTGTGTGAGCAAGGTGAAGATAAAAATGTGTAAACATAATCTGGGTGCAGTGGCTCACACCTGTAATCTCAGTACTTTGGGACCCTGAGGTAGGAGGATCACCTGAGCCCAGGAGCTCAAGACCAGCCTGGGCAATACAGCGAGACCCTATCTCTATAAACAGTTAAAAATTAGCCAAACATGGTGATGTGCACCTGTGGTCCCAGATACTCAGGAGGCTGAGGTGGGAGGATCACTTGAGCCCAGGAGGTTGAGGCTGCACTGAGCCATGATTGCATCACTGAACTCCAGCCTGGGTGACAGAGAAAGACCCTGTCTCAAACAAAGGAAAGAAAGAAACAGAGAGAGAGAGACAGAGAGAAAGAAGAAAAGAAAGAAGGAAAAGAAAAAAGAAAGAAAGAGAAAAGAAAAGAAAGAAGAAAGAGAGAGAGAGGAGGGGAAGGAAGGAAGGAAGGAAGACAGACAGTCTATGCTGGGAATCTGAGCTACAAAGTCTAGAATGCCTTTGAGAGCCTCCTCCTCTAGCAGTGATGTGCTAATAAAGTAAATCCTTGAGTAAGCCCATGTCAGCAGGCCATTACAACACATTTCTCATACTTAAGAAGTGGTTGGTTGCTGTGTCAGGCAGTGGCTGAAGTGCAATTATGGCAGTAAAAGAGCTCCACAGCTTAGGAGAGGCTTCTAACATAAAGCAACAATAAAAAAAGTTAAAACTTATATGGTCCTTACTCTGTGCCATGCACTCATCTAACACTTCACATTTGCAGTACTAACACATTTAATTCTCACAATACCCCTAAAGCCTAGACACATTATTTCCCCATTCTATACATAAAGAAACTGAGGTACAAGAGGTATATGACTTACCTAAGGGTATACAGCTTGTTAGTGGCAGTTCGGATTTAAATCCACACCACCTGGAACTAGAATCTGTGCCCTCTTCCACTACTAAACTGCCTTGCTGGTTCACCATGCATGTGGAATGGAGCACAAATGCAGTCACTAGAATCCTGTAGTAGTACCGGTCATAAAGCAATCAATGAGATGAGTTGGGGTAAGATTACATTTGCCTAACATTATCGCTGACATGAAAACATAAGTTGAAGAGGTCATCGTAGAAAATTTATGGGTACAGGCTGCCCTTTGTGTATTTTTTTTTAAAAAGAATAGAAAATTTGGCCAGGCACAGAGGTTCATGCCTGTAATCCCAGCACTTCGGGAGGCCAAGGTGGGCAGATCACCTGAGGTCAGGGGTTTGAGACCAGCCTTACCAACATGGTGAAATCCCTTCTCTACTAAAAATTAGTGGTGGTGCACGCCTGTAATCCCAGCTACTCGGGAGGCTGAGACAGGAGAATCGCTTGAACCTGGGAAGCGGAGGTTAAGGTCAGCCAAGGTCGCACTATTGCACTCCACCCTGAGCAATAAGAACGAAACTCCATCTCAAAAAAAAAAAAAAAAAAAAAGAAAGAAAGAAAAGAAAGAAAATTTATGAAGCCCAAGAATATGTCTTGGAGTTTGGAGAAGTTTGAAAAACACTGCTCATGTTCAATGAGGCCATGTAAGGGGGAGATGTTAGGTGAACATGCCATCTTCAGTCTCTGTCCAGTGAATGTCAAACTCTGCAGTGCAATCAAATCATATCTGATCATATCACTTCCCTCATTGTAAATCAGTAATAGTTCCACAGTATTACAGAATAAAATGTAAATTCCTTGGTATGACCCACAAGGCTCTTCATAATCTGGTCTCAACTGGCCTCCAAGTCATACCATCCAACATTCTTCCCCTGCATCACAAACCTCCAGCACAAAGAACTTCTTGCCTGGCCTTAAACACGCCATGCGTTTTCATGTCTTCCTGTTTCTTCAAAACATGGTCTGAAGACCATCTGCACTGGAATCAGCAGAGGGACTTCTTAGAAATGCTGACTCAGAGTTCCACGGAAATCAACTGCCTGGGTATGTGGCCCAGGAATCTGCATTTTTACAAATTCTCCAAGAGACTGATTTTCCTGTGCATTAGTATTTGAGAGTCAAATCCCTTCCTTATCATGAGCCATCTGTCCTTTCCATCTGCCCCTCCACAGATCAAATATCATCTTCTCTATAAAATCTTTTTATTCCTTTCCTTCTCCAGATAAAATTGCCCTTTGCCCCTTCTGTGCATCCACTTTTCCCTATTCAGACCTATGATACTTACTGCTCTTATTTTTGTGACCTAGATTGTGATTTTTTTGGAGACCTTAATTCATTTGGCAACAAGTTTTTATTGAATGCTGAAGAACCACTGATGGAAGAACAGCATGGAGATGCATGGAGCTTAGAGTCTAATGAGGCCACAGGAAAGCCCTGTTCCACTGAAGTGTGCTGCATGCTATGAAAGGCAGCAGAAGGGGTGTTCTGCAGGCCATGGTTGGGAATGGGGGCATTCAGACTGGCATGGGGGCCAGGGAGGCTTCTAAGTAAACTGATATCTAAGTTGATTCTTGGAAAAGGAGTAAGAAGTACCCAAAAGAAGAAGAGAGCATACTCCAGCTAAAGGAAAAAATTCACTAAGGCTGAGGGTGTGAGAGTGTGTGTGTATTGTATGTTTGTGCACACATGCTCTGGGTGCAAAAACTGAGACTCAGAGTATCCTCCATAATAACCAGATGTGTATATCTATCTAGAGGGTTTTTTCTGCCTTTTTTCATACTTAAAGTCATATTAAACAGATTTTCCAGTCTCAAAGAAAACAAATTCTTCCTAGATGGTATCAGATGGACACTTGAGCTTCAAACCTAACAATGCCTAATATCATCCTCTCTTTGTCTCCCGATCCCTGTGTGCGTGTATGTGCATATGTGTGTGTGTTTATCATGAGTGCATGAATGAATGAATAAATGCATACATTAAAGCATAAAATGTAGTTGAAATGGTGGGACTTAGCATAGTATAAATGCTATATATTTTAGCATTTAAATATTAGGATTAAATATTTATAGGTTCAAATTCCAACTTTGTCAGCTGTGGCTAAGTAACTTTGGGCAGGTATAAATGCATTCTGGACCGCTCCATTTGTATAATGAATGTAGATATATTTATCTCATAATAATATTATCCTGATTAAATAATATTAGGTACTTAACATGCCTGGTAGATAGCAGGCATTTTTTTTCTTTATTTTTAGTAAAGACGGGGTTTCGCCATATTGGCCAGGCTGGTCTAGAACTCCTGACCTCAGATGATCCAACCGCTTCCACCTCCCAAAGTGCTGGGATTACAGACATGAACCTCCGCAACCGGCTGATAGTATGCATTTTTAAAAGTATAGTAGTTACTAAGTTTCTGGATTTAGATGTGGTTTGCAAATCCCATGCCATCTCTTAATAAATCAGTGTGGCCTTGGGAAATAAACTCAATTAGTTTCCACCAGAGTCTCCCTATCTAGTAAATGCACACAAGACTCACAGCCCAGTGCCTGGCACACAGGAAGCACTCAATAAATTACCATTACCACCATTGTTATTACTTTTCATTACAAATATATTTTTGGTTGGCACTTCTGCCACTTATATATGTACTCTGTACATGAAGATTAGTGTTCTGAAATAAATACGATCATTTCACAATTATGAGGCATCTTTCATCCTAAAACTATAGTTTAGACCATTGTTTTAAAAATGATATCCAATTACAGGTGACTACCACAAGGTGGCTCCAGACCATTGCTATTATTACAAAATATGTCGCATTTCAGAGAAAGAGTTATTTCCCAAGCAATATTATGTGTTTTTGTTTTACAAAGATATACGGCACTATAAAACAAATTATTCTTCATTGTTTTCGTCTCTCCCAAAAATATAGAAAATTAGCCGGGTGTGGTGGCTCATGACTGTAATCCCAGCTACTCTGGAGGCTGAGGCAGGAGAATCACTTGAACCCAGTACACAGAAGTTGCAGAAGCTGAGATCTTGCTACTGCACTCCAGCCTGGGCAACAGATAGAGACTCCATCTCAAAAAAAAAAAAAAAGAAAAAGAAAAAGAAAAAAGAAATAATTCGGAAAGGGACCGGCAATTTTTTTTGTCTTAGAACTGCCTCAGTGTTGCCCTTGTTTACTCTGAAATTTTTGTCAGTTTGAAATCCTGCAATCATTAATTGAGGAAAAAGATGTTTGCTCATTGATCTCCCTTGAAAGCTTAGAAATGAGACTCTGACTCTGCTGTTAAAGCCTCCTCCTGGGCTTACTGCTGGGGGTTTATTTTTAGTATTTTGTTTCTCCTAGAAATTGGGAATTCTGCTGCATCTCTCTCCCTGGGAAACCTACAGGCTTCTACTTAGTTTACCTCCCTCATGGACTTCTAGATTGACTGCAAAAATGTTTTTCTGGTCCCAAATTTTCACTTACTTGCCTCTATTAAGAGATTTATATTATGCATTACGTGTTGTAATATATAATACTTTCACATTACAAAAAGCCAGCTTCCAAGTAGAACAGTCAGAACATACACATGTACATACACACAAACACGTCTGCACACACTATTTAAATGGCATTTTAATTTTATATCTATGAATTATGTATGCTATCTTGTCTTATCTGAATTTGAACTTGAGGTTCATGCAGGACCTCTAGAGAGGACCTACTCTCCCAGTTTACTATAGGTCTACCCTCATTCAGGTTTCAGCTTCATTCACTTATACATTCTGACTGGACTCAATGCATTTGAGACACAGTCTCACTCCCATCACCCAGCCAAGGTTGTGCCACTGCACTCCACGGGTGACGGTAGTGAGACCCTATCTCAGAAAAAAAAGAAAAAGGTGGTGGCGGCTGGAGTGAGGAAAGGGAGATGGGAACCAGTTTGCCTCATGAACAAATAAGAATAATTAATTCAAAGGCCAGGCGTGGTGGCTCACGCCCATAATCCCAGCACCTCGGACGGATCACAAGGTCAGGAGTTCAAGACCAGTCTAGCCAATACAGTGAAACCCATATCTACTAAAAATACAAAAAAAAAAAAATTAGCTGGACGTGGTGATAAATGCCTGTCATCCCAGCTATTTAAGAGGCTGAGGCAGAAGAATTGCTTGAACCCAGGAGGCAGAGGTTGCAGTGAGCTGAGATTGCACCACTGCACTCCAACCTAGGCAACAGAGCAAGACTCCACCTCAAAAAAAGTAATTAATTCATAGGTTGTGGACTAGAGTCTAAGAGCATTAAACAGGACTTCAGAATTCCAAGGTCAGAAGCATAAATGAGAGAAAAGATTCTTCCTCTTTGTATTTCTGTTACTGTCTCACTCAATTCTCATAGAGTTTAGTCCAGGAAGATGTGTAACATGAAAGGTCTACGTGATAATGAATATGAAATGGTGAAATACTAAAGCCCAGCTAAGGGGCAGGTAGCAAGGGCTTTCCATAGTTCGACACAGAAAGGAAGAGGGAGTGCAATTATTTTTATGCAGTGGAAGAGTTGTTCAGTTACAAATAACCTGGAAGTTGTTCTGCCAAAATCCAGAACAGAGTAAGACATTCTCAGTGAGGGATTTGGCATACTGCACAAACACAGAGACATCATTTCAGCAGAGTAAGTTGCCAGGGCAAGCATTTTTAAAAGAATACTAGGAGTAGAAAGAAAGTCATTAAGCTTTGTGTAATTCTGAATGCAAGTAGCTGCAGACATAGACACACATTACTGGAGAGACTAACTCTGAGTAATTGCAGATGGAGAGAATTCTCTTCAACTAATGATTAAGTTAATGATATTAAACAGTAGGCTAAGTGGAATCAGTTGAGAATATAAATCCAGGACAAAGAACAAACAAGAGGGTAGAATATACAGTTTTATCACCTTAGACGTATCTTTTTTGATCATGGGGATGAGCTTGTGTATAGGCAAAAGTGTTTTAAACCATGCTTACATTAATTTACCCAGAAAAGCCCTAATATTCAGAATTCTCGACTCTATCCTGTGCTAAATCCATTATCAAATATCTCCCAGATGCATCAAATAGAAGAAAACGACACTTTCTACCCAAATGGGATTTCCTTATCACCTGATTTATACTTGATCACGGGTGGATTATATCATAGAGACACTAAAAATTGCAGAAAAAGGTTGTCGGGGATGAGGGTGAGACAAGAGAGGCATGAAACATAAGGTGGCACTCACTCTCGAGGCCACGCAAGTGCGTGTCAGCACCTGATTGAGTGCCACCTAAAATTTTGCATCCTGGGTAGCTCAACTTCCTTTAGACCTCGTCCAAGCTTCGTGGGTTCTTTCGTAAAGTATTTTGCCATTTTTGTAAAGTTCAAGTGGGACATAGTTGATGTTGCCACTATTTTCAGGAGAAAGCCTGGCAGGGGAAAGTGAATTCCTCACCTGCATCATTGCCAAAATGTCTCCTTCCTCCACCGGCTGTTTGGTGAGACAGAAAGACAGCTTCAGCTGTCTTATTCCACCCACCCCAGCAGCTGCTTGGACCTACTGCAGGCAGTACACAACAGGAATGTGTGTATGGCAGTGGGAGAGAGGGTGGGGGAGGGGCAGGGAGGCTACAGAAATGCCTGCAAGACTTGTCATGACTTAAGCTGTTCTTTAGATATTATTCCACAAAATCTCTTTATAATGCATCTTGATATACTTGCATGATATGATGCTTATACTTTTCAAAAGCAATTTTTGAAATCTATCAGTTGTTTGATGTTAATGGACTCTAATAGCCCAGTTTTGAAAACTTTGTTTTTGAAGAACTAAAAAGATTATTTTTATTGAACTGTGTACTTGTAGAGCTGAGAGAAAACTTAGCAAGTTTTAATTTCTCCTTTTTAAGTTTATATACTTTTCAAAGATGCATTTGGTGACAAAATGGAATTTACTAGAAGTATTGTGAGAACAATTTTTATTTTTTTACTTTAATTTTTATTACTTATTTTTTTAGAATGAGTCACGCTCTGTCGCCCAGGCTGGAGTGCAGAAACCCTATCTCCGCTGACGGCAACCTTTGCCTCCCAGGTTCAAGCAATTTTTCTGCCTCAGCCTCCCCAGTAACTGAGATTACAGGCACGTGCCACCATGCTTGGCTAATTTTTGTATTTTTAGTAGAGAGAGGATTTTGCTATGTTGGCCAGGCTGGTCTGGAACTCCTGACCTCAAGTGATCCACTCACTTCGGCCTCCCAAAGTGCTGGGATTGCAGGTGTGAGCCACCACGAGAGAAAAATGTTAATATAAATATGTGAGCATCTACATGGAACCAAGACAAGTGAAACTAGAGTAAAAGGATACACATGTGTCTTTTCAGAGTCATAGTGTAGGGGAAAAAAGAAATACTTCTGAAACCTAATGTCAGTTGACTGTAAAGGAGAAATTGAGAAGTTAATGAATTGATATCAGTTAAGTCAGAAAAATTGCCCAGAGAAAAACACTCTGATTCCATAATGAACAGAAATTACCAGGAGTATCTTGATTATTTGAAACAAGACAATGTAAGCATAGGCAAGTAAGGTGAAGATTTTTATCTGGAATGATTACGTCTATTATTTAACAGTATTTAAACTTCATGCTTTCAGATACACAAAAGTGGTAAAGTGAGGAGAATAGTATTTGTTTTCTGTGTTAAATGAGTTCCAGGAAAGAGCCAGTATCTCTTTCTAGGACCCAGGGATCATCTCATAACATAAGAATTCAAAGTACTGAAATGAACCTGATAATACAAAATATACCATACCATGAGGCCGGGCGAGGTGGCTTGTAATCCTAGCACTTTGGGAGTCCAAGGCAAGTGGTTTACATGTGAGGTCAGGAGTTCCAGACAAGCCTGGCCAACGTGGTGAAACCTCATCTCTACTAAAAATAAAAAAATTGAATTGGGTGCGGTGGCTCACGCCTGTAATCCCAGCACTTGGGGAAGCTGAGGCGGGCAGATTGCCTAAAGTCAGGAGTTAACGACCAGCCTGGCCTACATGGTGCAACCCCGTCTCCACAAAAAATACAAAAATAAGCTGAGCAGGGTGACTGGCTCCCTGCAATCCCAGCTAAGGGAGGCAGGAGAATCACTTGAACTCTGGAGGCAGAAGTTACAGTGAGCCAAAATTGTGCCACTGCACTCCAGCCTAGGTGACAGAGAGAGACTCCAAAAAAAAAAGATTAAGAATTAAAAAATAAAAGTAAAAATACAAAAATTAGCCAGGCATGATGGCACATACCTGTAATCCTAGCTACTCGGGAGGCTGAGGCAGAAGAATCGCTTGAGCCCAGAAGGCAGAGGTTGCAGTGAGCTGAGACTGGGAAACTGCACTCCAGCCTGGGCGATAGAGCAAGACTCAGTCTCAAATAAATAAATTAATTAAATTAAATATACCATGAAATAGTAACTGGTGGTAAATGGCTAGGATTTCACTCAAAAGCAATGAATAGAATATACATTACTTTCTTAGGAAGTTTGCTGGTAAACAACCCATCTTCCTCTTAGAAAACTATGAGATGGCTGGGCACGGTGGCTCACACCTGTAATCCCAGCACTTTGGGAGGCCGAGGCACACAGATCACTTGAGGACAGGAGTTTGAGATCAGCCTGACCAACATGTAGAAACCCCGTCTCTACCAAAAATACAAAATTAGCTGGGCATGGTGGCACATGCCTGTAGTCCCAGCTACTTGAGAGGCTGAGGCAGGAGAATCCCTTGAACCTGGGAGGCAGAGTTTGCAGTGAGCCGAGTTCACCCCACTGCACTCCAGCCTGGAGTGCATAGCTACACATGTTCAAATTCCTACAAAGTCTCTCATGTTATGAATCAATTTCATAAGTCATAAAATACTGCTTAGGATAACATTAACCAGAAACTACCCTGCAATCATTTTTTCTGCAGTTAATGCTAGGTGTGGTATTTACAAAAAAATCACTTGTATCACCAAGAATGAAACTCCATCTCAAAAAAAGAAAAAGAGGCTGGGCACAGAGGCTCACGCCTGTAATCCCAGCACTTTGGGAGGCCGAGGTGGGCAAATCACAAGGTCAAGAAATTGAGACCATCCTGGCCAACATGGTGAAAACCCGTCTCTACTAAAAAAAAATACAAACATTAGTTGGGTGTGGTGGCACGCGCTTGTAGTCCCAGCTACTTGAGAAGCTGAGGCAGGAAAATCGCTTGAACCAGGGAGACAGAGGTTGCAGTGAGCTGAGATCGTGCCACTGCACTCCAGCCTGGGCAACAGAGGGAGACTCAGTCTCAAAAAAAAGAAAAGAAAGAAAAAGAAAACTATGAGACCATTTACAGTTAGTATTTTCCAAATTATATTCGGTATATTCTCATGTTGTTATATACTGAAATAAAATCAACAAAGCAACATACTTGTTAGGATTTATTACAAGAATCTTCAGATTTAAGCTTTAAACATATCCCTTCAATCTCTCCAACTGGTAAAAGAAAAAAAAGAAAAAAGACTGAAAAATACAAGGAAAAGCAAATGTTTCAAATTTAAAATAATGTAGGTTTTTTCCAGATTATGTAATCAATACATACTTATTTTAGAAATATAGAAATTAAGAAAGAAATGAAGGAGAAAGGAAAGGAGAGCGGGAGGAGAAAAGAAAGACAAAGAGACGGAGTAAAGAAAGAAAAAAGAAAGGAAGGAGGAAAGGAAAGAAGGGAGTGAGGTAAAGAAAGACCAGCAAAAGTAGACATATTTCTATTGGACAGGTTTGCAATGGTCTAAACATTCTAAAAATAACTAGGACTCATGCCTATCCATGCATGGATAATTATGCCTTTCTGCCAATGTCAGAGGGTTTTTTGGTTTTAGAGAAGGTTGGTTTGTTTTGGGGTTTTTATTATATTATTTTTATTTTTACTTTTGATCTTCTATAATTTTTATTCTTCTTACTTCTTTTAGATTTGTAATCCCTTTCTATATGACTTTTTAAAATTTTTTAAATTTTTTCTATATTACATTTTTTATGTGAAGTCAAAAAAATTTTTTAAACAGGTGAACAGTATAAAGGTAAATTACTGGATTTAGTTTTAGAATGTGGCATTCTAGACTTGGGTCAGTCTGTAAATGAGGCTTGTTCTGACACAACTTTTGGTCTGATACTCAGATTCTTTAGAAATGTTATAGATCCCTTTTGAACTCCATTCAACTTCTTGAAATTATTTGTAATGTTCTATATATCATACATCACTACCTGATTTTTTTTCCTTATTTGCTTATTGTCTATATCACCCAACTAGAATGTAGATGCCAGATAATCTTGTCTTGTTCACTAAAATACCCAGGACCAACACCTGACACGTAGGAAGAAGTTAATAAAAGCCCTCTTACTACATAAACCTATTATCACCTAAATGTAAGATGAATTTTCCCCCAAAATTTCTAGAAAATACAATAGCCATGTATGTTCAAGTCTCTCATGTTGTGGATCAATTTTGTAAGCCATAAAATATTGTTTATAATAACATTGACCAGAAACTACAATCACTTTTCTATAACTAATGCTAGGTGTGGTGTTCACAAAAGTCATCTGTTGGCCTGGTGCAGTGGCTCTTGCCTGTAATCCCAGCACTTTGGGAGGCAAGGCAGGCGGATCACAAAGTCAAGAGATCGAGACCATACTGGCCAACATGATGAAACCCTATCTCTACCAAAACTACAAAAATTAGCTGGGCGTGGTGGCACATGCCTGTAGTCCCAGCTACTCGGGAGGCTGAGGCAGGAGAATCACTTGAACCCAGGAGGCGGAGGTTGCAGTGAGCCGAAATTGAGCCACTGCACTCCATCCTGGCGACAGAGCAACGCTCTGTCTCAAAACAAAACAAACAAACAAAATCACCTGTTAAAGTTAGCATAAAAGACCTTTCAGCTAGAACTGCCACCTTCCAGTAATTTGCCTAAATGAAGAAAACAAAGGGAAAGAGGAGAGGCACCTGATATATGTTCTCTAGGCCTTTCAGAAAACATGAGGCTGTTCCTTTGGCCACGTATATGCAAATCTATAAAAAAGGTGATATTGTAGACATCAAGGGAATGGGTACTGTTGAAAAAGGAAGCCCTACAAGTGTTACCATGGCAAACCTGGAAGAGTCTACAGTGTTACCCAGCATGCTGTTGGTATTGTTGTAAACAAACAAGGTCAAGATCCTTGCCAAGAGAATTAATGTGCGTGTTGAGCACATTAAGCACACTAAGACCCGGGATAGCTTCCTGAAATGTGTGAAGAAAAATGATCAGAAAAAGAAAGAAGCCAAAGAGAAAGGGACCTGGGTTCAACTGAAGCTCCAGCCTGCTCAACCCAGAGAAGCGCACTGTGTGAGAACCAGTGGGAAGGAGCCTGAGCTGCTGGAACCTATTCCCCATGAATTCATGGCATAATAGGTGTTAATAAAAATAAAAGACCTCTGGACTGTAAAAATGTTTCTTTTCATTGAATAAAAGTGTGGTGTCCTCTTCCCCAAAGAAATATTTAAAGCAAATTTTAATTGTGTCCTAATTCATTATGTAATGTCTTTACTATTCAAATTTAATGTATTTCTTGCTGAAAGATGTGAGATAGTTTATTGCAACAAATTAATCAATTGGTTAGAAAATGATCAGGTATTATATATGAAATATTTGTGCTGGTTTGAAGATAGTCCCTCTAAATCATCAAGGAAAAAATAAAACAATTTACAAAAGACGTATAAAAGAAGGCAAAGAAGGTTAGCAATTTCAGTATTTATTCTGGGTTTTGATACCATGTTTACAAGTGTTGGAAGCCATTATTAATAGGGCTTTTAAAGATTACTTTAAAAAGCAATAATGGGGGCTGCGGTGGCTCACGCCTGTAATTCCAGTACTTTGGGAGGCCGAGGCAGGCAGATCACGAGATCAAGAGATCAAGACCATCCTGGCCAACATGGTGAAACCCTATCTCTATTAAAAATACAAAAATCAACTGAGTGTGGTGGCACGTGCCTGTAGTCCCGGCTACTCAGGAGGCTGAGGCAGGAGAATCGCTTGAACCCGGGAGGCAGAGGTTGCAGTGAGCCAAGATCGGGCCACTGCACTCCAACCTGGCAACGGAGTGAGATTCCGTCTCAAAAACAAAAAAAGGAATAATGGTTATTTCATTAAAAGGGTTAGAAAAATAAATCTAGAGGAAGAATAAAAATAAAACTGTCTTAATATATGTGAATGGGAATCTCCAGTGTCAACATCACACATGCAGTCACAAAGCACTGTATCTCACTGAGATACAAGTAATGCTGCTCTGATAATTTAAAAATAGCTTTGCTGATGACAAAGACAACTGATGTCAAATATTTGAAAAGGCTGAATAATTAAAGTGTGGCTGGTGAAAAAACCAATATTTCTAAATGACTATATTTAGATAATATGTAATTAAAAATATATGACTAAAGCAACAAATTAAATTCTATAAGTGAACAATGCACTGTTTCATCCACATCCTTTGAAGTTTACTTTTTTGCATAGACAAAAGTCTTATTCAGGGGAATCTTCACATGGAAATAAACAGTAAGTTTATTTTTTTAACATATCTTGTTGTATATTAATTGTGGTATTTCAATATGAAATATTTTCAGTTCTGGATGATTCTAAACCATTAGATATTTAACTATTGCTTCTCAGCTATTCTTATTCTCTTTTCCAAAAACTCGTAATAAAGTTTTGGAGCCTCTGTATAGCATATCCACATCTGTTAACTGCTATTTCATACAGATTTTTAAATCTTTTATCTTTGTGCTGGATTCTCTATTTTTCTCAGTACCTTTTTTCTAACTTTTTTTTCTTTTGAGACAGGGTCTCCTGTCAACTAGAATGCAGTGGCGCAATCATGGCTCACTGTAGCCTCAACCTCCCAGGCTCAAGAGATCCTCCTGCCTTAGCTTCCTAAGTAGTTGAAATTGCAGGCACATGTCACCATGTCCAGCAAATTTTTAAATTTTTTTGTAGAGACAAGGTCTCACTATGTTGCCCAGGGTGGTCTCAAACTCCAGGGCTCAAGCCATCCTCCCACCTTGGCCTTCCAAAGTGCTGGGATTACAGGCATAAGCCACCAAGCCAGGCTTTTTTTCTTATTTTTAATTTTTCTCTTGAATTGCATTTAGTCCTGAGTTAATCCTCTTTATTATTTTTTTCTATAACAATATTTTTTATTTCCAAAGTTTTTACTTGATTCTTTTCCATGTGCTACTATTTTTGTTTCCATATATATATATTTATTCTATATATTACATATAGAATATATAATATATATAAATATACAAATATTTATATATATTATATATTCTATATATAAATATTTATATATATTCTATTTATAAATATATATAAATATTTATATATATATTTATTTATTTATTTATTCTTAAGTTTTGGGGTGTTTTTTGTTGTTGTTGTTTTGAGACAGGGCCTCACTCTATCACTGAGGCTGGAGTCCTATGTCATGATCTTAGCTCACTGCAGCCTCAATCTCCCCAGGCTCAGGTGATCCTCCCACCTCAGCCTCCCAAGTAGCTGGGACTACAGGCACCTGCCACGATGCCTGGCTAATTTTTATGCTTTTTGTAGACATGTAAAAGTCTTAAACACATTTGTTGTATTTTTTTTCAGATAGCTCTGTTATTTTTATTTCATGTAGTGTTTCTATTTCCCAGCCTTTAATTTTTTTGGTTATCTTTGCAGTTATATTTCTGATGCCCTACGGAATTTATTTATTTATTATCCAATCAACTAAGCAGCAGAGAACTATGAAATTTTGGTTTTTAAGGTTGCTTTGATGGGAGATTATTTTTTCTCCATGTTCTTTGCTTGGGTTTTTTTTTTTTTTTTTTTTTAATGCTTTCTTCATACTTCTCTCCCCCAGTACTGCACCACCCAGACCACTAGGGACCCCAATCCAGAACCAGATCTTATATAGGTGACTTGAGCTGATGGGCAATACTGGGGCAAATGTTGGTCCAGGCATGGCATCAGTAGGTAGGCTGGCACAAGCTCTGGATGAAAGGCAGCTTTAGTTTTCACCCTCCTCCTGCTTAAGCAGCTCTATATGAGCTGTAACTCCAGTTGTTGGTTTTTTCTTCCTTTCATAAGCTGGGGATTCCCTATCACAGGCCTTTATTTCGAGCAACAGGCTGGGTTCTTGTTCCCTATTCTTCATAGATTGCAGGAGCTAAGTTTATATCTACCTCTCCCAGCTGCTGGACACAAAACACACCAAGCCCATTTCTCTCCCACCACTTTTCCATCACAGTTATTGACACTGTTTCTGACCAATGCTGTATCTTTTAAACTTTTCTCTTTATATTATAACGCTCATTTTATGTATTAGGAATGTGAGGGGCAAAAGAATCTCAACGGTGAACAATACCAACAGAAGATTTTTGGTGGCATTTGTTTTTTTTTGTTTTGTTTTTTTGTTTATTTCAGATGGAGTCTCGTTCTTGTCACCCAGGCTGGAATGCATTGGTGCAGTCTCGGCTCACTGCAACCTCCACCTCCCGGGTTCAAGCGATTCTCCAGCCTCAGCCTCCTGACTGGCTGGGATTACAGGCATGTGCTACCATGCCTGGCTAATTTTTGAATTTTCAGTAGAGACAGGGTTTCACCATGTTGGTCAGGCTGGTGTTGAACTCCTGACCTCATGATCTGCTTGCCTCAGCCTCCCACAGTGCATGAGCCACCGTGCTGGCCAGCATTTGTTTTTAATCAAAAGTAGGACATTATTTTTACATAAAGAAAATCAACTTTTCTCCAAATATAGTTAAAATCCAGAGACTTATTTTCTGCTGAATCTCCAGCTCTTAGAATGTACTAAGAACACTATAGGAGCTTAAGAAAGGATTTGTTAAATGAATGATTTGCTGTTGATCCCTGAGTTAGTGGGGCAAGGAAGAGAATAGAAAGAAAGAGCAAAAATTACACAGGATAGTGTGATGTTGCCTTTGATTCTATCATAGTCTAGTAGAAGTGACAACTAGACAGGTGTCTAATATACGTGACACAACACACAGTTAAGACAATATGTAATAAATTTCTCAACTTGAGCCATGCCAATTACAAGTGCTAGGGCATTTGATAAATTTACAAAGTGTATCTAGCCGTAATTTGAATAAAGGAAAGGGCAGGAGGAGATGTAAATTACTGCTACATATATTTAAATAATTTAATAGGGAAGGGGAGAGTCATTAGCTATTCCATTTCTTCTATTTAGCTCCCTTTGGCCAGAAGGATGTGGTCACAACTTTGGAAAAAATAGTCTGTATCTTGGGAAATAGTGCAAGGTCACTGCAGTTGACAGTAAATGTCAGAGGTTAATTTTGCAGTACCATTTATTAAATATATAACTTCAGGCTGGGATTGGTGGCTCAGGCCTTTAATTCCAACATTTTGGGAGGCCAAAGCAAAAGGATCCTTTGAAACCAGAAATTTGAAATCAGCCTGGGCAACATAACAAGACTCTGTCTCTACCAAAAAAAATTTTTTTAAGTAGCCAGGTGTGATGATGTGTACCTGTTGTCCCGCCACTCAAAAGGCTGAGGTGGAAGGATTGCTTGACCCTGGGAGTTGGGGAGTTGAAGACTGCAGTGAACTATGATGGAGCCACTGCACTTCAGACTGGGTGACAAGTCTTACTTTATGTGAGACCCCATCTCTATAAAGAAAAAAGAAAAAAATATATTTAGGTTCAGAACATAGGCAACTTGCTTACAGACCTTCCTGAATTCAAAATGTGATAATTCTTTCCAGAAGAAAGACTTTTTTAAAAAAAGTAAGCAGAGTCTCCATGGTAACCATAAAGGGAAATCTTGCTTTGTGAGTATTACATCAATATGAACAGCTGGAACAGGTTGAACAAAAATGGATGGGGAGAAAAGATGGGGGAATTCAGAGAGAGAGTGAATAAAGAAAATGACAGCACAAACCAGAAGCTGTGTAACTTATGCCTTGATTCATTAGTACTGCTTTCGAAGAAATCAGAGTTTCAAACCTTTTTTTTCAAAGATACTTCCCCTCCATCCTGTTCAAATCAAAGGTGGTACAAACTATTATGCCATTTTTTTTAAAGAAAAGTAAATGATTTGAATTAGATATATTTTAAAAATCAGTGGGCTTTGACAGAATCAATGTCTTTGACAAGAGCCACACAAAGAAAATGGAAACCAAATACATATGCACAGGCTCGGATAATGAATTAATGCAAAAGGAAAGCTGTACTGCTGAGGGATTTCTTTTCACACTTCAAAAAAACACTGTATAATGCATGTCTGCATAGCACAAAGACACAGTATTACTGAATCACTTGTTAGTAGATGCACTACCAAGAATAAAAAAAATGCACCAACGGATGGTGAATCACTTTTTTTGGTGAATAGAATCATTTTTCTATCCAGTTTGTGGCTAAAAATATGTATATAAGTTTTGGTTTACTCTTCCTGGATATGTGGGGAAATCATTCCTATTCTAACCAATCAGCATAACAGGATTATTTATGGCAATTTTTAATCAAACTTTTCATTTTGAGATTGTAATTTCAACTGCATAAAGAGTACATGGGACTCTCCATGTTATTTCTTACATCCGTGTATGAATTTAATTGTAAATTAATTTAATTATAAATTACAATTATAAATTTACAATTGAAGTCATTGTAAATTAATTTATAAATTGCAATTGTAAATTTACAATTAAGTTCATTGTAAATTGATTTAATTATAAATTACAATTATAAATTTACAATTAAATTCATACACAGATGTAAGAAATAAAAGCCAGATGCGGTGGCTCAAGCCTATAATCCCAGCACTTTGGGAGGCAGAGGCAGGCAGATTACAAGGTCATGAGTTCGAGACCAGCCTGACCAACACAGTAAAACCCCACCTCTACTAAAACTACAAAAATGAGCCAGGCATGGTGGCGTGCGCCTGTAATCCCAGCTACTCAGGAGGTTGAGGCAGGAGAATCGCTTGAACCCAGAAGGAGGAGGTTGCAGTGAGCCAAGATCTTGCCTCTGCACTCCAGCCTGGGCAACAGAGTGAGACTCCGTCTCAAAAAAAAAAAAAAAAAAAAAAAGAAATATCATGGAGAGGTCCCATGTACTCTTTATGCAGTTTTCCCCCAATAATAACATAAAACATACTATAAAATTAATAACTAAAATAATAATAAAACATAATATATAAAATATAATACAAAATTACAAGCAGGATATTGACATTGATGCACTCCATGGAGTTTATCCAGATTTTTCCAGTTGTGTGTATGTGTGTGTGTTTACTTCTATGTTATTTATCACGGGTAAGTTTGTGTATCTACTGCTACAATAATGATACAGAACAGTTATATCACTACAAGGATCTCTGGTACTGCCCTGTTATAACCATATCTACTGACTTCCTGCCAGGTAACCCATCCCTAACCACTGAACAACCACTAATCTGTTCTCTGTTTCTGTAAGTTTTGTCATTTCAAAAATATCATAGAACTGAAAGCAGTACCTCACTTTTGGGGAGTGGCTTTTTTCACTCAACATAACTCCTTTGAGGTCTACCCAAGCTGCTGTGTGTACAGTCCATTTATTTGTTGTATTACTGAGTAGTTTTTCATGGTATGAATGTACCACAGTTTGTTTAACCATTCACCTGCTGAGGAACATGTGGGTTGTTTCCAACCGGGGGCTACTATAAAGCCACTGTGATCATTCGTGTACAGGTTTTTGCCTGAACACAAGTTTCCTTTTTCTGGGCTAAATCCCCAAGGGTGTAGTTGCGTGGCCATATGGTAATTGCATGTTTAGTTTTACAAGAAATTGCAAAATTGCCAGAGTTAGCTGGACCATTTCACATTCCCACAGGCAATATATGAGTGATCCTTTCTGATGTGATTTTTTAAAAGGAGATTAAAATAACTATTGTCTCATCAGAGCAAAGAAATTAAGATAATTTGCTTATTTGCTAGAGTTTTTTATTCTCAGTTGGTCTGGGTGCAAGTCCCGATCTTAATATTTGACAGCTATGTGACCTCTGAAAAGCTATTCTTCAACTGAAGCCTCAGTTTCTCCATTGGTAGAATAGGAATAATACTATACCTATCTCACAGATGTGTTGTAAAGGTATAATAACTGTTTGCTTTATTATTATTTATGACATAATTGTAAAGAGGTAAAAGAGATATCTATGATGTTAGTGAAATACATCACATACTTTACCATACTCTGACAATTTCTGTACAATAAAAAGATTCTGGGAATGTTTCTTAGCTATGATACAAAGATGATTTTCACATCTAAATCCTTTCAGACTTGAAATTTATTACATTATTGATCATAGTGAAATAGTGGCAGAAATAACTACAGTTTTGAAATGATAGAAAATGAACAGGGCTACCTCATTAAAGTTTACCAAATGGTAAAACATACTTTCCTAAACCCAAGGAATGGAGAAGTTCAATTTTACTTTAAGTTGATTGGATGGGAAATAAAATGGTTTTAATAATGAAATGGAAATGATAAAAGATGGCAAGATGTTTGATGGTATTATCAGTCAATCAGTTCCTCCCTGCTGTCAGTGGCTATTATTATTATTATTTTTTAAGACAAGGTCCCTCTCTCTCTGTTGCCCAGACTGGAGTGCAGTAGCACAATCACAGATCACTGCAACTTTGACCTCTCAGGCTCAAGCGATCCTCCTGCCTTAGCTTCCTGAGGAGCTGGGATTATAGGCGCACGCCGCCACACCCAGCTAATTTTTGTATTTTTTTCTAGAAACAGGGTTTAGTCATGTTGCCCAGGCTGGTTTCAAATTCCTGAACTCAAACAATTATCTCACTTCAGCCTCCGAAAGTGCTGGGATTACAGGTGTGAGCCGCTGTGTCTGGCCTGAGTTACTACTTCTAAAGACAGGTGAAAAAAAAATAAACTGGCTACTTTTTAATTCTCTTATCCAAAAAATTATTTAAGAGGAAATGATAGTGATCACATTATTGTCCTAAAAAGAGCTTCAATTTCTGTGTGCTTTTGTGTATGTGCCTGTGTGTGTTTGCTGAGACAGAATAAATGCAAATAGCTATTAACTTCCGAGTCCTAATATACAAATTTAATCCAAAAAATTTATATTTTTAATCCAAAAAATTTATACTTTTTTTTTTTGAGACAGAGTCTCGCTCTGTTGCCCAGACTGGAATGCAGGGGTATGATCTCAGTTCACTGCAACCTCTGCCTCCCGGGTTCGAGCAATTCTCCTGCCTCAGCCTCCAGAGTAGCTGGGATTACAGGAGCCCGCCACTATGCCTGGCTAATTTTTGTATTTTAGAAGAGATGGGGTTTCACCATGTTGGCCAGGCTGGTCTTGAACTCCTGACCTCAGGTGATTTACCCACCTTAGCCTCCCAAAGTGCTGGGATTACAGGCATGAGCCACCACACCTGGCAAAATTTATACTTACTAAAATCAAAATTAACTTCTAAAATGTTTCAGGCAGGGTGCAGTGGCTCATGCTTATACTCCCAGCACTTTGGGAGGCCGAGGTGGGTGGATTATCTGAGGTCAGAAATTCAAGACCAACGTGGCCAACATGGTGAAAACCCATCTCCACTAAAAATATAAAACTTAGACGGGCGTGGTGGCAGGCACCTGTAATCATAGCTACTCTGGAGGCTGAGGAAGGAGAATCGCTTGAACCCAGGAGGTGGAGGTTGCAGGGAGTCAAGATTGTGCCACTGCTCTCCAGCCTGGGTGACAGAGTGAGATTCTGTCTCAAAAAAAAAAAAAAAAAAAGTTTCCATTCTTTTCATCTTTTCCTTGAATTTAAAACAGTAAGCTATTTTCACTTTTAATTTTTCATTCAACTTAGAGTTTTCTTCTTACTCATTCTGATTTAGTTTCCAGAAATTTAAGGTAGAGTGCTAAAAGGTAAATTTATATGTTTTACGAGAGAAACTCACTTCGTAAATGACATCTGTGATTCAGTATGGAAAATTACCTTTAGCAGGAACTACCCTAATTTGAGGTAGGAAAATCAAAGTAAATTTGGATCAGCATCTTACATCAGTGTTTAAAAACACCAGAGTGCCCATTTTAGTAGCCAGAAAGCTTAGCACAACATAGATGCTGTATGCGGAAGTTTGGCTTCCCTGGTTTTTTGTTTGCATGATAGAGCATTTGAGAAAGTTCTTGTAGCTTAATTTTTAAGGGTCCATTAAATTACAGCACCCCTAAAATGGTAAGCAGTTTCTGTTTTCGTGTCTTTTTAAATTGTTCTATGGTATTTAGTTCCTCCTGGTCTCAATTCAAAGTTCACCAAATACGTTTTGTTAGATTTGTCTTCAATATTCCATCTGTTGATTGTATAAAATGCAGAATTATGTCTCGTATTTATTTAAAATAAATATTCTGGCCAGGCGTGGTGGCTCACACCTTTAAACCCAGCACTTTGACAGGTTGAGGCGGAAGGATCACTTAACGCCAGGAGTTCCAGACCAGCCTGGCCAACATGGCGAAACCCAGTCTCTACCAAAAATACAAAAAATTAGCCGGGCATGGCAGCGCATGCCTGTAGTCCCAGCCACTTGGGAGGCTGAGGCACTTAAACATGGGAGGCTGAATCACTTGAACAGGGGCGGTGGAGGTTTCAGTGAGCCGAGATCATGCCACTGCACTCCAGCCTGGGTGACAGAGCAAGTCTCTGTGTCTAAACAAACAAACAAAAAAACCCCATTAATTTCAAAAAATAAATTATTTAAATAAAATATTCTTTTTATATTAATTCTCTTTTCCGTTAGTGTTTAAACAAATATTTCTCATTATCTTTTATATCCCATTGGATGTTTTAGCTAAGATGTTTTCAGCTGCAAGCAAAAGAAAATTATCTCTAAAATCACTTTTAAAAAGAGAACCTGGCCGCCGAAGGAGGGGCAAAGCTCAAGATGGCGGACACAACGCCAGCCAGCTCGCAGAAGGCCAGCTCAAAGGTAATTTCTGACAGGATTTCGTAAGTCAACGGATCTACCTTTGTCGTCTGGGGCCTGTAGAGGCTTCTGGCCTGCGAGAGGCGACTGGTATTGGGGTCTGTGTTCTGGTCGCCGGTAGGCCCGGGCGCCGCCGCACTGTGGTGCGCAGGCTGAGAGGCCTGGTATCTCTCCTTAGTCCCAGCCTGGATTCAGCTGGAGACTGGCGTGTCTGGGGGTGGTGGCGTGAGTACTCTGGCCCGCACTTGGCATTGGAGTGAATTCAGATTGAGGTCCGAAGCCGTGAAAACGCTCCCCTGTATCTCAGCTTCCTGCGCCCTGAGGCAGCCAGACAGCGTCTGGGAGAGAGGGGAGAATCGCTTCCGGTGCTTAAGTGTCTGCTGCCTTTTTTCTCGGTTCGGGAATCTCAGCCACTTCCGGCCTCCCTCAGTTCCCCTTCAAGGAATAAATAACTTATAGGGTCACCAGCTGTGAGAGGAAGACCGCTAGGGCAGAGACGCGGGGTGGGAAATGTAGAAGCGGGAGCTACTCTCCTTTGCAGGGCTGCATAGCCAAGGTTAATGTACACTCTATACGTGGTCTTTACCTTAAGGGAAAGTAAAAAGCGCTTTTGAGGGTAGAGGACTCGTGGTCGTTTTCTTCATGTTGCGTGTTCCAGTGAAAAGAGAAGCCCCGTAGACTTGTAAGCTACGTACGATTGGTAAATTGCATTTGTGTTTACAGGAAACCTTGTGCACGTATTGTGAAACCAGTGAGCTGTGGTAGTTTAGCATTAGTAACGTTGGGTTCTTCGTTGCGATCTTGGGTGGGACATTTAATCGTTTTTTGCTTTGGGTTTCTCGTCTCGAACATATTAAAAGTAATAAGTACTTCCACGAGGTAGTTAAACTTCCGATGCTGATGCAAGACGGGGTATAACACTTAAAGGTTCTAGGGAATGTTATATCTTAAAGAGTGTGTGTGTGATTATAAATCGGTCATTAGAAAGTTAAGTTTACGGTAGGAGAGACCCTTGCGTTTACAGTTCTGAGAAGCATAACTCGTTTTCTGTTTTCTACTTGCTTTCTCAGTTTCTAATAATCTGGCTGTTTATGCCAATTAGTGAATGACGTACACCAAAATAATTAGTTCATAATTAGTAATGGTCTTACTAGACATCCTTTAGATAAAAACTTGGTAAGGGGCCAGTTTTGGCTGCTTTACAGGGTACTTTTTACTGTGTCAGTTATTTCCCTCCCCAGTACATTTCCTCTTCTCGCCTTCTTTTGGGGAGAAGGGAATAGTGAGATAACTCTACCAACTCTTCTCAACAGACTCATGACAAGAACAGACCTGCTTACTGTTAGGGAGCTATTACTAAAGCTAGCTACATTCATAACAAATCATGTATAAGCCTCACAATTTTTGTTTCTTCTCAAAGTAATATTTTAAATATCCCCTACTTGAGGTTTTGGATACGTTGAAAACATTTCAATGTCTGTGTTCAGGCTTCCTTCTAAAAGAGTACTTCTCATGATTGTGAGTGTATGGCTGTTCCCTATAAATAAATTATTGGATTATCCAGTAATCTTTTCTGTTTATATTGCCTTAGATTATAATCTGTTGATGTTATTCACAGATTTACTGATGTCTGTAAAAGGAATCAGGATATCTTAACTAACTTGGAGGCTATATAATGTAGTGGGAAGATTATGAATTTTGTTAACAAAAAAGATTTGGGTTTTAAAAGAGAACCTTTGTTATCCATATAATAAAAAGTTCAAGGTAGGAAAGCCTCTGGTTAATGTCTCCACAATGTTAAATGCTTATCTTCCCACCTGTTCACTTTGTCATTCTTGGTGTGTGAATTCATTCACCTCATGGTCACAAGATGATTATAGCAGTTCCAAGCATTGTGTTGTCAGAAACTAATGTCAAGAGGCAGAAAAGAAAGCATTTCTTCCTTATGTTCTTTTGCTTCCAGGATGAGAAACTCCTAAGTTTTCTGATATCCCATGCCAAACTCTGCAAAGAACCCCAACATGATTTTGAGGAATCTACAACAGCGACAATGCCTTAGTGTAATGAATTCTAATTTTATTATTTCAAATGATTTCTAAAAGTTGTGTAATCCTTTCAAATAATGTAGGCATTACTTTACAAGACATATATAGTCTCTAAAATCCTGTCATTTTTGCCTCCATTTATTTATTTATTTTGAAATATAGTCTTGCTCTGTCATACAGTCTGGAGTGCAGTGGCATGATCTCGGCTCACTGCAACCTCCTCCTCCTGGGTTCAAATGAGTCTCATGCTTCAGCCTCCTGAGTAGCTGGGATTACAGGCACATGCCACCATGCCTGGCTAATTTTTGTATTTTTAGTAGAGACACGGTTTCACCATGTTGGCCAGGCTGGGCTTGAACTCCTGACCTCCAGTGATCTACTTGCCTCAGCCTCCCAAAGTGCGGGGATTACAGTCATGAGTCACTGCACCCGGCCTGTTTATTTTGTTTTAAATAGGTTCACATAAATTTCGCGCAGTATGCTGATGCCATTCAAGATGCTAACGGTTGAGCAAAAACTGAGAGGCAAAAGGTCCCTTCCTTCTCCAAGTCACGTTGTTTATACTAGTTAATGTTAATTTCCTTAATAAGTTTCAAACTAGCGTGTTAACCCTGAAACACAAATGTTTCATTATACCATTTTTTCCTATATAGGAAATACCAAAACTCAAAGAAAATTTACTCTTTTGGTTGCCTTCCTCCACTTAATCACTAGATGGCACCCAAAGAATCTGTTTCCCTCCCTTTAACTGGAGATAAAGTACAGCTGAAAAAGCAGCGCTTCATTGTGTAAAAAGTCAAAGGTTTCTATTCTCTGTTCAATTTCTATTTTTTTATCTGTTATTTGGGCAAAGATGCACAGATGTTTTTATTATCATTTGGCACTTACAATACATTTTTTAGTCTTTTTAAGTCCACTACAGTTCTGTAAAGGCCTTTCCTTATCAATAAGTCAGTTTTCCGTTCCTCTATCTTACACAATAGTTATTTTCTTATTCTGGTACTTAACACTGCTCTGCTTCTTTAGAAACATTTGACTCACTCCCTTCTCTTAAGAATTAGTTACCAAGTGTCATTCCTGGATTCCCTGTTCAACATTCTGCCACCATTGCTGTCAAAGTGTATCCTGAAAAATTCCCCAGTGCACTTCTGCCTTCCAGCTGTTTTGGAGTTTCACAACATTTATATCTCCTTTAGGTGTTTATACCATAATAAAATCTAAGGAACCAAAATATGTATGCTTGCTTTCATGAAAAAGGATTTCTCATTTCCCAAACTTTGTTTTCAGAGAGAAGGAGAAAGGCCACAATACAGGAAATTATTTTGACTATGAGTCAAATCCCAACTAAGAATTATGAAATTCTTATTTCGTAATATTTTTCCCTCCATATTCTGTAGTAAAACTTGGGAAAACTCTTCTGTCCATATAATTAGTCAAGGAGTAACAGACTGATGATTTATTAAAATTATTTATGTAGGTATGGTCTTGAAATACATATAATGTAGATACGGTCTTGAAATACATACATTTATGTAGGTGTGTAAAAGAGTGGGTGCATGTGAGTAAACCCAGCCTGAGAAACACAGTGAGTAATGAAAAACTTAGCTAGGCTTGGTGGTATGCACCCGTAGTCCTAGCTACTGCAGAAGCTGTAATGGGAGGATGGCTTGAACCCAGGAGATTGAGGCTGCAGTGAGCCGTGATAGCGCCACTGCACTCCCTCCAGCCAGGGCGACAGAGCGAGATGCTGTCTCAAAAATAAATAAATAAATAAATGTGAGTAAACACAGAAACATATATGTAAAACACACACGTTACCTTTTCCTTTGTCACCCACACTCTATGGCACTGCCACTCAATTTAGGAACAGAGCTCTTTGTGATACTTGGCTTTGCAGAACTTGAATCAGGGTCCTTGATCCACTTTCCCAACCAGTTGTTTTTCCTTCCTAAAGATTTTGCTCTGAGCTGAAAATTCATCCTTTTCCTATTGTATATGGACTGTAATTGAGGCTGTTTCTCATAGACAAAATATTCCTTGGATGCAGATGTTGCTTCTCCTGTGCTTTGTAAATAACACAGCCCTGCATGACTGAGGTGGAGTTAGAGTTTCCATACCCATTTGTTTGACAAACTCAATATACATGACATTCTTGCACCTTTTTATTTATTTGTATTACCCATTGTATACTCTGGAGGCTGAGGGATAGGCTTGCACTCAGGTTTTGAACTTGTTCAGTTGGTTTCTTCATCTCTCTTCTTCATTTATTAGAGAAGAGATTAGGCGACTACAGAGTTGACTGTACTACTCAATTTAGACAAATCCTTTAGAAAGCATAGGTGAAGCTTTTCTATAGCACAAATAAAATAGATTCCACTGATCTTACGTCTCTTTCTGTAATCAATTAGAAGAAGGAACTCTCCATGACTACGAACTGGAAAATTTATCCATCAAGAACCTATTTTTATTTAGAAAATTCTCCAGAATTGTAGAAACTCCTAGTTGGAAGACATGTAGAGTAATATATAGCATTGGTTTTCAACCCAGCTATGCAACAGGATCCCTGGACAAATTTCTAGGCTCTACCCTAGATTACTGACTCATAATTTCCAAAGGTGAGCCCAAGAATTTGGACTTTTCAAAGTAATCTTTAATTTAACTGCAAGCAGTCCTCACCTTCATTCATGGATTGGCATTTGAAAAAGACAAATCTAGACTTTAAAATTACTACCTATGGCAAGTTTGAATTTTTGTTTAATTGCTACCATATTTTGGCTAAGTTGTCTTTCAGGAATGGAAGAAGGAATGAGGTGTTTGTTTGTTTGTCTGTTTTGACTCCCCAGCATTTAGAATAGTGCTGCTACTAATACGTGCTCAAGACATTTTGTTCTTGTTTTGATTGTTATTTATTACTCAGGAAAAAAAATATATTTTTGTTTATTTTGAAAAATATTATTATTCTAATTTAAGATAAGAAAATTGAAGGTTATACAAATCAAATACCTTATTCAAGGTAACAGAGCTGGTAAGTGTTAGAACTAAAACTCAAGTCCAAACCAGATTACTTCAAGCCCGTACTGCTTACAGCTTAAGAAGCTACTTGAATACCTCAAGTGATGGTTGACATTACTGTTTTCAAAGCCAGAAATTTTTATCATTGGATACTTCTGATAAATAATAGTTACAGTGTGATGATGATTATGAAACAACTATTGAGCCACCATTTGTTGAATTCTTATCAAGGCCAGTTGCTACACTTAGCATTTAGCCTACACTGACTCATTTGATCATTATAACACTGCAAGTTATATATTATTTTTCCTACTTACCAGACAGGGAAATTGAGGTTCAGAGTGGTTAAACATCTTACCAAGCTTATACAATTAGTACATGGGGGAAAAATATTTAAACCCATGACTCTCTGCCTTTATAATTTGTATGCTTAACCAGTCTCTTGAGCTGCCACTCATTTGAAAACTGCCCAGCAGTGACCCAAAGCCTACATTACTGTAGCCTTTATCTACTGCTTTTGGTTTCTCTTAAGATGCTACAGAATGAAAAAACTTAGTTCTCTATGTCAAGTTAACTTTTTTGGATATTTGGGAAAAGAAATAGTGTAATCATTTGTAGATTAATATCCAAGTTCCTTCGACAAATCCAGACAGTTGATTGTGTCCCCCATCCTCTCTTTATGGCTTCGTTTGGAGGCCTTCCACTACGGCAGTGTTCTTCTCCCATTGTGCTGGTCAACATCTTGGTCATTCGAACTGTGATCTCCCGAACTGTACCAGACTGCCCAAGGTTAGAAGCAGCAATAGGCCTAGTGTGACTCTAGCCCATAGGCAAGAAGTGTTTCTAAACAGGTTGACAAAGAAAATTCATCATTTTAGTGCTATAATCTGTTTTCTGTCTTGTTTTCTTCTTCTCTCTTTCATTTTTGTTTTTTAAATAGAGATGGTGTCTTGCTATGTTGCCCAATTTGGTCTCAAACTCCTGGACTTAAGCAATCTACCTGCCTCAGCCTCCCAAAGTGCTGAAATTACAAGCATGAGCCTGGCCTGTTTTCTGTTTTAAAAGGTAATATTGGGCTGGGTACAGTGGCTTATGCCTGTAATACCAACACTCTGGGAGGCCAAGGTGGGAGGATCGCTTGAGGCCAGGAGTTTGAGAGCAGCCTGGGCAAGATAGCGAGACCCTGTCTCTACAAAAATTAAAATTAAAAAATTAGCTGAGGGGCAGGGCGTGGTGGCTCATACCTTTAATCCCAGCACTTTGGGAGTCCAAGGCAGGTGGATTGCTTGAGCCCAGGAGTTCAAGATTCAAGACCAGCCTGGGCAACATGGTGAAACCCTGTCTCTACTAAAAATATGAAAATTAGCTGGGCATGGTGGCATTCGCTTGTAATCCCAGCTATTCGGGAGGCTGAGGCATGGAAATTGCTTGAACCTGGGAGGCAGAGGCTGCAGTGAGTCAAGATCACGCCACTGTACTCCAGTCGGTGTGACAGAGTAAGACCCTGTCTCAAAAAAAAAAAAAAATTACCTGACCAGTGCCTTACACCTATAATCCCAGCTACCTGGGAGGATCACTTGAGCCAAGGAATTTGAGGCTGCAGTGAGCTATGATTGCCAATGTACCCAGCCTGGGTGACAAAGGGAGACCTTGCCTCAAAAAAGCAAAACAGCCAGGGGCAGTGGCTCAGGCCTGTAATCCCAGCACTTTGGGAGGCCAAGGCGGGTGGATCACCTGAGGTCAGAAGTTCAAGACTAGCCTGGCCAACATGGTGAAACCTCGTCTCTACTAAAAATACAAAAATTAGCCAGGAATGGTGGCATGTGCCTGTAATCACAACTACTTGGGAGACTGAGGCAGGAGAATCTCTTGAACTCGGAAGGCAGAGGTTGCAATGAGCCAAGATCATGCCACTCCATCCTGGGCAACAGCGCAAGACTCCGTCTCAAAAAAAAAAAAAAAAAGTAACATTATAAAGGAGTACTTTTGTTTTGTTTTGCTTTGCTTTTAATTACTTCTACCTTTGTAGTCTAAAGGTAGATTGAAGTAAATCAAGAATTAATATTTGGACTGGAGGCAATGGCTCTGAGCACTATGGGAGGCTGAAGCTGGTGGATCACCTGAGGTTAGGTGTTCAAGTCAAGACCAGCTTGGCCAACATGGTGAAACCCGTCTCTACTTTAAAAATTGGCCTAGCGCAGTGGCTCATGCCTGTAATCCCAGCACTTTAGGATGAATCACCAAGGCGGGTGAATCACAAGGTCAGGAGTTCAGGACCAGCCTGGCCAAGATGGTGAAACCCCATCTCTACTAAAAATACAAAAATTAGCTGGGTGTGGTGGCGGGTGCCTGTAATTCCAGCCACTCGGGAGGCTGAGGTACAGAATTGCCTGAACCCAGGGAACGGAGGTTGCAGTGAGTCGAGATCGCGCCCCTGCACTACAGCCTGGGCGACAGAGCAAGACTCCATCTCAAAAAAATAAAATAAAAATAAATAATAAAATAAATAAAAATGCAAAAATTAGCCGGGCATGATGACACATGCCTGTAATCACAGCTACTCAGGAGGCTGAGGCCCAAGAATCACTTAACTCAGGCAGTGGAGATTGCGGTGAGCCAAGATTGCACCACTACACTTCAGCCTGGGCAACAGAGTGAGACTGCATCTCAAAAAAAAAAAAAAAAAGAATTAATATTTAAAATGTTTGCGCTAATTTCTTCACAAGCAATATTTGGTTCAACCTTAAATTTTTGAACTAGCAAAACATGAAATTTCTTTAAAAGGAGAATACATATTTCATCCAGATGGACTGTTGATAAAGAATATTTTGGTATATTGGTAGTTATGTGATAGATCAGTAACTTGGTTTTATTCTGATATCCATCTGCAAAGAAAAATGCCAGAATAGCCAACTAATATAAATCCTATCATTTCTTATTAAATTTTATTGAGTTCCCTTTATTTCTTGAAGATAAATGGATTACTGTCCACATTCCATAGTTTTTATTTTTGAGTGTTAAATTGCTGCCCAGGCAATTTCCCTTTGTTCATATGAATTCTCTTAATTAAAAATGTTTGTATTTTATATGTTCTGACAAATGAAAGATAAATTAAAAAAGAAAAATAGATTAGTATTTTATATTATAGAAGAAAAAAATCTTTATCAGACATAATAATGTAGTCTTCCTTTTGAAAATGTTAGCTTCATTATTTTAAAGTCATATGGAATTGACTCATACAGAATTGACTCAAATTGCTTTAATATTTGTATTATTAGTCATGAAGAAATAGTTCATAAACAAATGAAGTCATTTTTGGAAACTGGTGAGATATTGAGTAGGGGGAGATACCATGACATCCCATTTCAAGATGATCAGAAGGACTGGATGTCCAGAACCAATCTACCCTGGCTACCTTTTCATGAGGACTTCCACCAAACAATGAGAAAAATGTGTTCAGTAATATGAGCAGTGAAGAAAACATACTTAGTGGGACTGTCTCCATGTGTTATCTAAATAATATCTCATTTAATATCACTAAATTTAAAAAACTCTAAATTACATAAAATCTCTGGAGTTTCTAGAATTTAATTGGGAGTTGAAGCTCAGTAGCTCAGATTCTGGCAAGTCTTGTTCTGTTTAACTGATGTTTGAATTTAAAATTTGTTTTCAATTTATTTAAAAAGCATTTTTGGGCCAGGTGCAGTGGATCATGCCTGTAATCCCAGTACATTTGGAGGCCAAGGCGGGTAGATCACTTGAGGTCAGGAGTTCGAGACCAGACTGGCCAACGTGGTGAAACCTTGTCTCTACCAAAAATTAGCTGGGCGTGGTGGCGCATGCCTATAATCCCAGCTACTCAGGAGGCTGAGGCAGGAGAATAGATTGAACCCAGGAGGCAGAGGTTGCAGTCTAGACTGGGAGCAGGACTCTGTCTCAAAAAGAAAAAAAAAAAAGAAAGAAAGCATTTTTGGCCTGGTGTGGTGGCTCATGCCTGTAATCCCAGCACTTTAGGAGGCCGAGATGGGTGGATTACCTTAGGTCAGGAGTTTGAGACCAGCCTGGCCAACACGGTGAAATCCAGTATCTACTAAAAATACAAAAAAAAAAAAAAATTAGCTGGGCGAGGTGGCTGGCACCTGTAATCTCAGCTACTTGGGAGGCTGAGGCAGGAGAATCACTTGTACCTGGGAGGCAGAGATTGCAGTGAGTCAAGATCATGCCACTGCACTCCAGCCTGGGTGACAAGAGCAAAACTTCACCTCAAAAAAAAAAGAAGCATTTTTGTTCTAGACACTCCAGGCCTTTCCTAACCCCTGCTGGTGGGTGGCTTTTGAGTTACCACCTCAACACCTGGTTTTTCAGTTATTTTTTTCTAACAATATACAAAGGAATTTGATCTACTTCTAATTTGTACCTTTGATCCAACACCTCCGAGAATGGGCCCTGCCTGATCAACATTTCCCAGCACCAACTCATCCCCCTCAACACAGAGTGATTAGTCCAGGGAGAAGCATGTGACTCAAAAAGAGCAGGTGAGAACACATAAATCCCAGTACTTATGTGGGAACCACAGTGTACTCAAGAGCCATGAGGTGGGAGTTCTTGAAGGGTAGAGGCTAGAACCTCTGGGAGGCATGATGTGGTCCAAAGCCAACGCTTCAGAAAACTCAAGAGAGAACTAGAGAGAAATGGGAACAATGGTGATATTTATTAAGGTGTGGGACCAAGCTCTACTTCTGCCTCTACCTCTGGACTTCTGTGTCATGTGATCAAATAAATCCATTTATTATTTAAGGCTCCTTGATTCAGGTTTCCTATTACTTATGAATAACTCAACTTTTCTGAGCCTCAGTTTTCATCTGTAAAGGGATGTTAGTATTACCCACCTCATCAGGTATGTTCACTGATTAAGTCAGATAACATTTGTAAAGTGCATGGTATGTGCTGAGCAATCAGCAACTATTTAATCCTGTTTCCTTTTCTTTTCCTCATATCCTCTTACAAACTTCTGGGTACTGATGAGTCAGACCAATGCACCATCTATCCAGAAAGTTTTCAGAGAAGGGAGTGGTGTAGGGTAAGAGCTGAGGTCATGATCCTACAGGAAAGCCACAATCCCCAGTGGCTCTCCTGAGACCTGACTGGAACCTAGTCCTTTTTCCAGGGTGCTTTAGCCTTCAGACGTGTTGATGTGTGTCTGGCAGAAAAACCCAGACAATTCTTCAGGGTAAGTGGTCAAACAACAGGCTAGACAGACTAGATTTTTCTAAGAAGTGCAAGGCAGAGGGGCAACCTTTAAACACAAGTGAATGTTCTGTTTTCCTAGGATATAAAGCTTATGCAAGACAATAAATCTTGAGTGCAGATATTTAAAGATGAGTCTTGTTTTTGACGAGAAAAACTTTGAGGAATTACAGATCAAGATGTTCAACCTGAACTATGATAAACTGTTCCATTTAACTGTGAGGTATTTTTGTTGTTGTTGTTGTTATTTGGTCATACAGTTTTTGAAGAGGAGCTCATTCAAACCCTTATATAATAGACAAGTAGACCAAGGCCCGGAAGGGTGAGGTGGCTTGTTCAAACCCTTAGCTAAGGCAGAGCCAGGACTGCTGACTCACAGTCTAGTGTTCTTTAAATAGCTGTGCTCCATCCCAGCCTCTGCTTAACAAACTCCATTTCGCTTTCCATTACAAACCAAGTGTCTGACAGACACATAAACACCCATCAAGTCTAACAAGCATAGCCAGTTTTCCCAAAGGTAGCACAATTGTCATCTGTGAGTCAGCATCAGGCCCATGGATGCATTTCCTGATGGTGCACAGGAACCCAGCAAGTCACGTAACAGGGCACAGCTGCCATCTACAACAGGGTTTTACAACCTCAGCACTCTTGAAATTTTGGTGAAATAATTATTAAACAGCAAAGGGGAAAGTGGAGGGAAGAGGGAGTGCATTATAAGTTGCTTAGTGGCACTCCTGGCTTTGACCCACTAGATACCAGCAGCAGCTTTCCAGTTTTGACAACTAAAAATGTCTCCAGATATCCTGGAGGAGGAGAGCAAAATCAGCCCTTTGAGAACCATTGCTTTAAAGAAAAGCACGTTTTTCAGTGGACAACCCTTAAACTATTTTCTCCCATACTGCAGTGCTAAATGTAGGGAGAAGAAACATATCACATAAGATGGGAAGTCAGCTTGAGATCTGGTACACTTTTTCATGCAAATTATGCTATATTTTTATTTGACTCCAATATTTTCAGTTTCCATCAGTAAATACTTCCTCTGACTGAAGATCTTACTGTCATTGTTTTATTTTCTTTAAACTCCTAAGTATGTTAGAAAAGCATACAGTTAGCTGGGTGCAGTGGCTCACTCCTGTAATCCCAGCACTTTGGGAGGCCAAGCAGGCAGATCACACAAATTAAGGAGATCGAGCCCATCCTGGCTAACATGGTGAAACCCTGTCTCTACTAAAAATGCAAAAAATTAGCCAGGTGTAGTGGCACACGCCTGTAGTCCCAGCTACTCAGGAGACTTATGGCAGGAGAATTGCTTGAACCCTGGAGGCGGAGGTTGCAGTGAGCTGAGATCGTTCCACTGCACTCCAGTCTGGGTGACAGAGCGAGACTCCATCTCAAAAAAAAAAAGAAAGAAAGAAGAAAAGCAGACAGTCTTAATTTCTTTCCCTGATAGCATTTTAGGTTGATAGCAATGACTGCACCTAGAAGGGTCTGATACTTTGTTAATTACCACAGCAATAATAAAGTATACATTAAGTAAGAAAAAAACTTAAAATTGGAAGACAACCCCAATAATGCAAAGAGACAACAACAGGGATTCCATGGAAAGGAAGGGATTGAAAATTGTACAAGCAGACTATACACCCTTCAAACTCCTGGTCATTCCTTTT
>CAUYLG010002485.1:0-61786 GCA_963573385.1 Cacajao melanocephalus
ACCCCTTCCCCACAGAGCTTGGTCTTCCCGGGTTCAGCTGTGCTTACCGTGAAACTCTCGGTCCTCAGCGCTTCCAATTGCTGTTCTCCTTGTGGGGGTGGGACCAGCCGATCACGACTCAAAGCTCACCACTTAGAAGAGCTGCGTCGCGCCCGGGGCGCCGGCAAAATAGCTGCGCCGGCCAAAAGAGTCGCGCTGGCGACACGTGTGGCTCCTCCGCTGGGACTCTCCCAGTTCGTGGGCCACTGACAGTCGTCTGAAATTGCGGCGTCCACTTGCTCACTGTGCTTTCACTGGGAGCTACAATCCTGAGCTGTTGTTATTCGGCCATTTTGGATCTCTCCTCCTGGTGGTGAAGTTTTTTCTGTTTCTTAGTTTTCATTTGGCGGATGCCCCTTCCCCGCACAGCTGGACCTTCCCGGTTCAGCTGTGCTTACTGTGAAACTCTCAGTCCTCAGCGCTTCCAATTGCTGTTCTCCTTGTGGGGATGGGACCAGCCGATCTGGACTCAAAGGGCACCCCGTCCCATATACTCCGCACCGAGAAGCGCCATGCTGGGGTGCCGGCAAAATAGCCGCGCTGGCCAAAAAGTCGCGCTGGCGACCCGAGTGGCTCCTCCGCCGGGAATCTCCTAGTCTGTGGGCAACAAAAATTCGTCTGAAAGTGCGGCGTCCACTCGCTCTCTGCGCTTTCACTGGGAGCTACAATCCTGAGCTGTTGTTAATTGGCCATCTTGGATCTCTCCCCCTCTCATTGTGGTTTTAATGGAGATTTCTGTGATGACTAATGATGAATACCAACCATTTGGATATTACTAGTAAAACTTATTTTGCCAATTTTTCTGTTTGTTTTTCTTATGGATTTATGGGATCTATTATTTGTTTCTCTTATAGATTTGTAGGAGTTATATTTTGGACATGAGCCTTTTATATTTTGGACATGAGCCTTTTATTGCTGTATATTTAAAACATCTTTTCTCCCCTCTGTAGCAGAAGTTCTTAATTTGGAAATAGTTATTTTCCTCCTACTTTTTCATGGTTTGTGTTTCATATCTCTTGTCTAAGAAATCTTCCCATATCCTGTGGTAATTAAGATATTCTATTTCATCACTTTGTTGAAGCTTTGTTGTTTTGCTCTTACATTTAGATCATTCCCTCCCTGGAATGGATTTTTGTGTAGAGTGTGAAACTGGGGTTATGTTTGGTTACTGGTTTCTTGAGGTTTTCTATTTCTTCATGGTTCAATGGTTGGATGTATCCAGAATTAATCTTTCTTGCAGGTTTTTTAATTTGTTGGCATATAATTGTTCATAATAGTCTTTGATGAGTCTTTGTATTTTTGTGGTCTCTTGTTATGAATCATTTTTCATTTCTGATTTTACTTATTTGGGACTTTTTTTCATAGTCTAGCTAAAATGATTTTATTTATTCAAAAAATAACTTTTTGTTTCATTGATCTTTATTTTTTAGTCTGAATTTCACTATTTCTGCTCTGATCTTTATTATTTCTTTCTTTCTACTAATTTGGGGTTTGGCTTATTCTTGCTTTTCTGGTTTCTTGGGATGCATTGTTATGTTGTTTATTTGAAGTGTTTTTATTTATTTATTTTTTTTTTTTTGAGGTGGAGTTTTGCTCTTGTTGCCCAAGCTGGAGTATAATGGTGTGATCTCAGCTCACTGCAACCTTCGCTTCCTGGGTTCAAGCAATTCTTCTGTTTCAGCCTCCCGAGTAGCTGGGACTATAGGTGCACACCACCATGTCTGGCTAATTGTTTTGTATTTTTAGTAGAAACGGGATTTCACCATGTTGGCCAGGCTGGTCTTGAACTCCTGACCTCAGGTGATCCACCTGTCTCAGCCTCCCAAAGTGCTGGGATCACAGATGTGAGCCACCGCGCCAGGCTGAAGTCTTCCTATTTTTTGACAGAATATTTATTGTTATAAATGTCCCTCTTAATACTGCTGTATTCTATAGATTTTGGCATGTTATATTTCCATTTTCATTTGTTTCAAGAAAATTTTAAATTTTAAAGTTCCTTCTTAATTTCTTCATTGACTCATAGGTCACTCAGGAGCATGTTGTTTAATTTCTACATGTTTGTGTAGTTTCTGAGGTTCATCTTCTTATTGATTCTAGTCTTACTCCATTGTGGTCTACAGAGATACTTGATATGATTTTTACTTTTTTGAATTTGTGAAGAATATTTTGTGGCTTAAGATATAATCTATTCTGGAGAATGTTCCACATGCTGATGAAAAGAATGTTTCTTCTGTAGCAGTTGGGTGAAATGTTCTCTAAATGTTAGTTAGGCTTTTTACGTCTAATGTGTGGTTTAACTCCGATGTTTCTTTGTTGATTTTCTGTCTGACTGATCTGTTCACTACTGAGAGTGGAGTGTTGAAGTCCCCTGCTATTACTGTATTATAGCCTATCGCTCTCTTTTTAAATTTATACTTAGGAGCTCTGGTATTGAGTGGATATATATACATATAATTGTTATGTCTTCTTGCTGAATTGACCCCTTTATCATTATATAGTGGTCTCTTTTTCTCTTTTCCTGTCTTTGATTTGTAGTCTACTCTGTCTGACATAAATATAGCTACTCCTTCCTTTTTTCTTGGTTTCTAGTTGCATGGATTATCTTTTTCTACTGCATCACCTCCAGTCTAGGTGTTCTTTATAGACGAAGTGGGTTTCTTGTGGGCAAAAACCTGGGTCTTGTTTCTTTACCCATTTAGCCACTCTATGCCTTTTCATTGGAGAATTGAATCAATTTACATTCAGTATTATTATTGATAAGGACTTACAAGTGACATTTTGTTGATTATTTTCTACTTGATTTGTAACTCTTTCTTATTGTTTTCCTCTTTGATTCCTTTATAATTTTTCTCTAGTTGTATGTTTTAATTTGTTGCTTTTTATTTTTAGTGAATAAGTTATAGATTTTTGCACTGTGGTTACATAAGGCTTAACAAAAGATCTTTAGATATAATGTTATTTTAAAGAGATGACAGCTTACCTTAGATCACAAAGAAAATAATGGAAACAAAGAAAAAAAATTAAGAAACTCTACACTTTAACTCCACCCCCTCTGTTTTGACCTTTGGTTATTCCAATTTTTATATTTCCATATTGCCTATCTCTTAACAGGTTGCTATAGCTATTATTATTTTTGATATGTTTTAGGCTTCATAGTAGAGTGATGAGTGGATTACATACCCTAATTACAGTATTAGAGCATTCTCAGTTTTGCTGTGCACTTACTTTTACCAGTAGATTTTATATCTTCAAGTGTTTTCTTTTTGCACATTGGTGTTTTTTTCTTCCAGGTCGAATAACTCCCTTTAATATTTCTTATAAGACAAATCTAGTGGTGCTGAATTCTCCTTGCTTTTGTTTGTCTGGGAAAAACTTTCTCTCCTTCATATCTGAAGGATAGCTTTGCAGGATATAGTATTCTTGGATGATAGCTTTTTTCTTCTTTCAGCATTTTGAAAATGTTGTTTCACCCACTTCTGGCCTGTGTGGTTTCTGCTGAAAAGTCTGTTGCCAGAACAACTGAAGCTCCTTTATATGTTATTTGCTTCTTTTTCTCTTGTTCTTTTTAGGATTCTCTCTGTCTTTGACTTTTGAGATTTTATTATTACATGCCTTGTGGTAGTCTTATTTGGGTCAGATCTGTTTGGTATTCTCTGACCTTACTGTATCTGGATGTTTATAGCTTTCTCAAGTTTTGAAAAGTTTTCAGTTTTTATTTCTTTAAATAGGCTTTCTGTCCCTTACTCATGCTGAACTTTCTTTTGAATATGAATCATTATTAGATTTGGTCTTTCAAGGTAGTTTTTTATAGCTTGAAGATAATCATTGTTCTTTTTCTTTTTTTCTTTTTCCTTTTTTTTCTTTTGAGACTGAGTCTCCCTCCATTGCCCAGGCTGGAGTGCCGTGGCAAGATCTCGGCTCACTGCAACCTCTGCCTTTCAGGTTCAAGCGATTCTCCTGCCTCAGCCTCCCGAGTAACTGGGATTATGTGGTGGTGCCCACTACCTTGCCCAGCTAATTTTTGTATTTTTAGTAGAGACAGGGTTTCACCAAGTTGGCCAGGATGGTCTTAATCTCTTAACCTTGTGATCTACCCATCTTGGCGTCCCAAAGTGCTGGGATTACAGGTGTGAGCCACCGTGCCCAGCCTTTTTTTTTTTTTCCTAAAGAGACAGGGTTTCTCTCTGTCTCCCAGGCTGGAGCCTGACTTCCAATTTCTGGGCTCAAGTGATCCTCCTATCTCAGTTCCTGAGTAGTTGGGGCCACAGGCATGTGATACCATACCCAGCTAATTTTTAAAAATTTTTGTAGAGACGGGGTCTGCTTTGTTGCTCAGGCCATTTTTTTCTTTCTTTTTTTTTTTTCCTCCATTTTCAAATAGCTCACTGACTCTTTCTTCTGCTTGATCCGTTCTGCTGTTGAGAGCCTTCAATGAATTTATCAGTTCAGCAAATGTATTTCTCAGTTTTAAGATTTCTGTTTGCTTTTTAAAATTATTTCAATCTCTTTGTTACATTTCTCTGATAAATTTCTGCATTATTTTTCTTTGCCATCTTGAAGGTTTCATAGAATTCCCTTTTGAATCCCAGCAAGATTTTTTACAGATGCAAATAAGATTATTCTAAAATTCATATCCAAAGGAAAGAAAATAGAATAGTTGTAACAATTCTGAGAAAGGAAAAATTTCAAGAATTATTATATAGCTAAATAATCCAGACTGCATGATATTAGAGGATGGAAAGACACAGAGATCAATGCCACAGAATAGACAACCTAGAGAGAGAGAAATACATCCAACAAATACAAATTGTTTAGTATTACACACAAATACATCCAACTAATTTTTGACAGAGGTGCCAAAGCAATTCAGTGGAGAAAAAATAGCTTTTTCAGCAAATGGTGTTGGAGCAATTAGACATCCCTAGGCAAACAAATACATTTTGACCTGAGTCTCATTCTTTATAAAAATATTAACTCAGTATGGACCACACACTTAAATATAAAATGTAAATGATAAAAGTCTTTAGGGAAGAAACAGGAGAAAATCTCAGGATCTCAGACGAGGCAAAGAGTTCTTAGACTTGACACCAAAAACATAATCCATAAAAAGAAAAATTAATACACTGGGTTTCATAAAAGAAAAATTTTACTCTGAAAAACCCTAAAAGGATGAAAAGACAAGCTACAGAGTGGGAAAAAAAATATTTTCAAACTACCTATCTGACAAAGGATTAGAATATATAAGGACTCTCAAAGCTCAACAAAAAACCAATTAGAAAATTCACAGAAGACCCAGAGCAGTTCACTGAAGAACATATACAGATGGCAGATAAACATATGAAAAGAAGTTCAAAATCATTAGCTATTAGAGAAATGCAAATGAAAACCACAATGAACTATCACTATACACCCAGCAGAATGGCTAAAATAAAGCATAGTGACAACACTGAATGGAGTTAGCATGTAGAGAAAAGATATCATTCATGCATTGCTGATGGGAATTTAAAATGGTACAGCTACTCTGGAAAACATTTTTGCAGTTATTTAAAAAACAAACCCTAAATATTAACTACCATGTGATCTAGCAACTGCATTCCTGGGTATTTATCCCCAGAGACTGCAGACTTATGTTCATACAGATCCTCTACAAGAATGGTTATGGTAGCATTATTCATGATGGCTAAGAACTGGATACAACCCAAGGATCCTTCAACAGTTGAGTTAAACTTTGGTAAATTCACATGATGGAATACTACTCGGCAACAAAAAGAAATAAGCTATTGACACATGCAACAAAACAACCTAGATGAATCTCCAGAGAATTAAGCTGAGTGAAAAGCTAATCTTAAAAGATTATAGATTGTATTACTTCATTCATATAAAATTCTCTAATTGATAACATTATAGAAATGGAGAACAGATTAGTGGTTGCCAGTGAAGGAGGTATTGACAGTGGAGAGAAATGGCTCTCAAAGAGTATTAGGAGAGATCCTTGTGGTGATGGAAATGTTCTATATCTTGACTGTATCAATGCCAATGTCTTGGTAGTGATATTGTACTTTAGTTTGGCTAGATACCATGGGGGAGAAACGGAGTAAGGGTTACATGGGATCTCTCTGTATTCGTTTTTGATAATTGCATATGAATCTACAATTACTTCAAAATAAAAAGTTTAATTTAAAAAAATAGTATGTATACCTGATTAAGCATATTTAAGCAGTAAGAAAGAATAAGTAATGGAGAAAAAAGTCTCTCCTCTGCCATATGCACCCTTACCCTGGACCCTTCCTTAGAAATGACTGATTTTAGTTTGCTCTGTAGCTCCTTCCACAGACATGAGATGCATGTACTTGCATTAATATATGTATTTTCTAAAAAACAAAAACGAAATAACACTCTGTAGTGTTGCTCTTCATTTTGATCTTCTTAATTTGTCTTAGAGCTCTTTCTATGTAGGTACACACAGATTTACCAAATTCTTCTCAGATAATGTACTAGTATCATAATTAATCTGTCAAGTTAGCTTATGAAGGGGATTTTAATTGCCTCAAATCTTTGGCTGTTATGAACAATGATGATGAAGAGTCCTCATATGGGTGTGTTTTTGATCTCATATGCAAGTTTGTTTGTAGGTCAAATTCCTAGAAGTAGAATTCTGAGTCAAAATTATGGACATTTTACATTTGATAGATATTATCAGATTCCACCAAAGAAGTTAAACCTTTACGTTTTCACAAGTAGTGCAAAAGAGTGCCCACTTCTTTATACTCTTAGCAAAAGTGTATTCTCCAACTTGTTGATCTTTACCAACCTCATTGATGAAAATTTTTCACCTTTTCATTTGCATTTCTATAATTATGATTGAAGTTGGTCATTTTGTTCTGTATCTAAAAGTGAATAGATTTATTTTCAAACTAAGATTAAATCACAAAATTTTTTCCATGTGTAAGGATTTGGATATGTACTTTTTTTAACTGCATAACCTTCTTTTACCAATTTAAAAAAATGTTCTTGGCTGGGCACAGTGGCTCACTCCTATAATCCAGCCCTTTGGGAGGCCGAAGTGGGTGGATCACCTGAGGTCGGGAGTTTGAGACCAGCCTGACCAACATGGAGAAACCCCGCCGCTACTAAGGATACAAAATTAGCCGGAGGTGGTGGCACATGCCTATAATCCCAGTTACTTGGGAGGCTGACGCAGGAGAATAGGATGAACCTGGGAGGTGAAGATTGCAGTGAGCTGAGATCGCACCATTGCACTTTAGCCTGGTCAACAAGAGTGAAGCTCCGTCTCAAAAAAAAAAATTTTTTTCTGTTATTTTAAAGTTAGGAGTCTACAGATGTGTTCTTCAACTTATTTTAAATTTTCATTTTTGTTTGTTCTTGTGGATTTAAACAGATTTTTAGGTTTTGAGTCTAGAATTTTTGTAAGTAATCTGACATTATGTTTGACTTGTGGGTGTTTACCTGAGTTTCTGCACTGATGCAAGTGCAAAGTTAGGTATGACAAGAAGTTGATTTACTTTAGGGCAGGTTCATAGCCCCAGAGCATATATTGGATCATGGTAAAATTTATAAGTAAGTGAACATTCTTTTTGGTACTAGCTGCCTCAGCATTCCCTCTCTGGACATTTTCTGCATTATGTCCTCTTGACCAGAAAAGTAACTGATAATGCATCCTGGTCTTACAGCTAATAAACACTCAGTTAATTACTATGTGCAGCCACAGTCCTGAGCAGAATCTTCTCAGGTGATACAACTATGTCCATATTTTAGATGCAGAAAGTAAAGTATAATTTTGTCCAAATCACACAGTAAGTAGTAGAGTCAGAATTTTAGTGAAGGCGATCTGAGTCTAGAGCCCTTGCTGTTGACCCCTGTGCATACTACTTCTCACTATTCTAGTAGTTCCCAATTGTGTGTCAAGACACCCCAGGGGTACCATGGGATAGTTTTAAGTTTTTGAGGGAAACACAACATTGTCTTCTGGATGCACTACAGACTACTAGCTTAAGGTGGCTTAACATTTCAACATTAGATCACACTCTGTTTCTTACAATGATATGTCTTTGCAAAACTGGGTTTTCAGCAGTGCTGTGATAAAAAGCAAGAGTCACATAAAAACCTATATAAAACAGGAAATGAAGGTGACAATTTCTAATTCCAACGTTTGAGAAGTTGTGCAGTGCCCAACAGGTACATATATCCCATTAGTAAACAATTGTGGTTGTAAAAAATGATGTAAAATACTATTTTTTTCTTTCAATTTACCTGTATAAGTTCTTCAAATGGTTACCAAATTGTTAGGAAATAGTTATTAAGTTGTTCAGACCTAACTACTTAATACATAGGTTTGTTAGGTGTTCCTTTTGTCTTAAGGATGCTATGAAAATATTTCTCAGATACTAAGCATGCCATGAACTGAGAGTTTGGGAACTTTTGCAAGTGCATCAACTGGTGTTAACTGTTTTTTTTTTTTTTTTGAGACAGAGTCTTGCCCTGTCACCCAGGCTGGAATGCAATGGCGCCATCTCAGCTCACTGCAACTTTCACCTCCTGGGTTCAGGTGATTCTCCTGCCTCAGCTTCCTGAGGAACTAAGATTACAGGCACTTGCCACTATGCCAGCTAATTTTTGTATTTTTAGCAGAGATTGGGTTTCACCATGTTGGCCAGGCTCGTCTTGAGGTCCTGACCTCAAGTGGTCCACCTGCCTCGGCTTCCCAGAGTGTTGGGATTACTGATGTGAGCCACTGCTCAACCTGGTGTTAACATTTGAGTGATGAGGTTCATAAATTTGGAAAGGAGAACTTTATTTCTCATATAGGGTTACAGCCTGCAAGGTGGCCATTCTGACAGGCTTGGAAGCATAGCCTCTAGTCAGAAGCCAGAAACAGACACTTCAAGGGAGGGGAAAAAGGAAACAGGAATTTATGCTGAATGAGAAGGCCAAATGTACATATTTACATGCATTTTGTAAAAAGAGAAAAGTGTGCATGTGCAATTGAACTTCATACCCCTTCATGAGTCTCTTCTAGACTGGCCAGAACCACTCTGTGATAGCTGGTCTCTTATCAGGAAGGAATGCTGGTCAGTTGTTTTGTTGAAACCACAAAAGGGGGTGGGAGCAGTCAAGATTAGCTGTGGAGTCTTTTGAAAAGGTTGCTTTCTGTTTAGCCCTTAGGGAAAAAAGTCTAATGGCAGTTAACAAGGAAAGGAGTGTAATGGGGTGTGGTTGATCTCCCATGCTGTTCTGGCGGAGAACTCAGTTTTCAAGGTTACTTTGGTTTCCTCTTGGCCATGAGGGGGTTCCTTCATTTGATTTGGGGGGGATTCAGATTTTTTATTTCTCACTAGTATGGAGAAAATAATGTAGAGTTTTTTTGGCACAAGATAGGAAATCAATAATTCATAGCTCTTATTGTTGTCACACCAACGCTAAGTTGTTAAGTATTTCATAGTAATTCTCACATAAGTATTTCATTTGAGTCGAATGTGGAAAGAATAACCAAAGGGAGTAACCTACAGGCATGCATTTCAACAGATCTAAAGCGTGATGGCATATGATGCTTTTATGTCACAACCAACACAGAAGACTTCTGTGACCAAATGTGTGGGGGTTTTACCCCACACACCAAGCAAGCAATCAGTTCTGCAGCAGGCACTGGCTGGTGCAGAATTAGTGTTCTCCAATTCAATTCTGACATTGTCTATCTAGAGGTAGCATCAGATCCCAAAGGTGAGGGCTCAGTCTGCAAGACTGTCCCTCATCTTGAGATACCAGCGACAAGTCCTGGCCTCCAGAACAACTAACCAACTGGCTTCAAGTTGGGGTTCCCATTGTCTCCTCTTTGGGTTTGATTGGTCTGCTGGAGCAGCTCACAGAACTCAGGCAAACACTTATGTTTACCTGTTTATTATAAAGGATATTACAAAGAATAAAGATGAAGAAATATGTGGGGAGCATATTTCTTCTCCCATACCCATGGGAGCAGAGGCATGGAGCTTTCATGCCCTCCTTGTGTGCTCCCTCATCCGGGAACCTCCAAATGTTCAGCTGTGTGGAAGCTCTCCAAACCAAGTCCTATCGGATTTTTATGGAAGCTTCATTTTGTAGGCATGATTGATTAAACCACTGGACATTGGTGGTCAACTTAACCTTCTGTCCTTCTATCCGCCCCAAAGGTGTTTGTGTGGACAGGGGTAGTCTGAAAGTCCCAATCTTCTAATCATGCCTTGGTCTTTCTGGTGACCAGCCCCCATCCTGAAGCTAACTGGGGCTGTCATCAATCAGCATACACAAAGGCATCATTTTGGAGATTCTAACAATTTTAGATATATGCCAGGAAACAGGGTTGAAGACCAAATACGTGTTTCACAGTATCACACCTGATGACCTAGGTAAAAGGTATTCTGAATTATATCTGGGATCTGATAAAAATCATACCTATCTCTTAGGTTTGCTGTGAAGGTTAAGTGAGTGAATCTAAAGAACGGTGCCTGGAACCTAATCAATGAATGTTAGATATTATTAATATTTATTATTATCTCTTATTCTCATTATCATCATCATTGCCACCAATGTCTCTGAAAGATACATATTTCACTAGCACATCAGAATTGTTAGCCCATCATAAAACATGGACAAAATTGTTTGCTGGTTAGTTTTTAAGACTAATAATCTGGGGTGCCCCTGAACCTTCCTCCAGTGCTTTTTTAGGCCCATCCTTAATTGGCTTGAACCCAATTTGAGGGATTTCCTTTGTGAACTCTTTGAACCAGGATTTTACAGAAGACTGATCTGATAAACATTTTCTGAGGTCTCTTTAGGCCCCAGTTCTGCGTCTATTTGGAACAGCCTAGGGAAAGTTTGGGAACAAATTGAAATTTTCTTCATTTATCTGATAGAAGTTTCACTTTTCTCACCTGTCTTGGTATTCACAACAAGATGTGTATTTTTGATGTTTTTTGGCATAAGGTTAATATGCCTAGCTCATAAAATCTCTTACTGGGGCAGTCACCTCTTAATAGCACTTGTAAAATGTCACTTTGTGTTATTAAGATATTTGTATCTTTAACATCTTTATGTGTATCTTTAATATCTGTTATTTAAATTTTCATATGTAAACCAAAAAGCATCTGAGATAGGTCTCAATTTAGAAGTTTATTTTGCCGATGTTATAGATCATGACCTGTGCTACAGCCTCAAGAGGTCCAGAGAACATGTGCCCAATATGGTTGGTTTATAGCTTGATTTTATACAGTTTTAGGGGGACAGAAGTTACAGGCAGACATCAATCAATACATGTAAGGTATACATTGGTTTGGTTCAGAAATGTGGGACAACTTAAAATGGGGGCTTTCAGATCATAGGTGGATTCAAAGATTTTCTGATTGGCAGTTTGTTTAAGGAGTTAAACTATTTGAAAATCTGGAATCAATAGAAAGGAATATATGGGTTAAGATAAGGGGTTGTAAAGACCAAGATTCTTACTATGCAGATGAAGCCTCCACATAGCAGGCTTCAGAGAGAATAGATGATTTCTTATAAGGCTTAAAAAGGTGCCAGACTCTTAGTTAATCTCTCCTGGATCAGGAAAAGACCTGGAAAGGGAAAGAGTTTTGCTACAGAATGTAGATTTTCCCCACAAGAGACAGCTTTGCAGGGCCATTAAAAAATATGTCAAAGAAATATATTTTGGGGCAAAATACTTCCGTTTCATTCAGGGTCTGCTGTCATATGATGCTATCCTAGAGTCAGTTTGGAATTTGGTATCCCATTGCTACAAAGAGTCTATTTTGTCAATCCTACGTTCTCTGTTTTAATGTTAATGTTGGTCAGTTGTGCCTGAATTTTAAAGGGAAGACGATATAATGAGGCATGTCTGACCTGCCCCACTTCCCATTGTTTGTACATGGTATTTCTCTAAAGGCTAGACAGGGTGGATGTTATTTTCATTTAATGGATGAAGAAATTGAGATCAGAAAGATACATGACTCATCCAGGATTATGAAGCCAGGTTATGACAGATCCTTGGCTAGAAGCACAAAGCTTATTTCTAGTTTAGTGCTGTTTCTATGAACCTCTCTGCCTCATACCTTAAAATGGGGATCAAAACATGGGCTTGCTTAGTACTCCTGGGGTCAATTCTAGGTCCCATCTTTTGATCTTGGGGAAATAATTTAATCTCTCTGAGTGTTTCTTCCTTCATTTGTGAAATTAGACAGTAATAGTACTGTAGTTTTCCAGTGGGTTAGTTGTAATTAGTATTGGAAGCAAGATTCAAATCAATTATCTGGTTCCAGAGTCTGTGCTCTTAACCACTAGCCAGTCTAACTCTTGTCATCATAAAATGATAAAGTAAAACCTTAAAGAATATAAGGAATGTAGAATGGGTTGTAGCAACATAGCTGATTCCCAACTCTAACTGCATCTTCTAAAGTGACTCAGAGCTTCAGAGCTCAGGAGAATGGGGTTAAGCTAAGGGCTCACTGATTCCATGAACTGTATAGTTATTCAAAATGTAGATGCTAAGTTGGGAAAAAGGCTGAGATTTTTAGAAATGTCTTTGTTCTAAACTGTTTTTTAAAGAGTTTCAGAAAATTTTATTTTTTCTTACAGCACTGGGAGGTGTTCAGAAAAGTTACAGAAGTTTTCATTTTAGTTCCTGCACTTCTTGGTCTCAAAGGGAACTTGGAAATGACATTGGCATCTAGATTGTCCACTGCAGTAAGTTTTTTTCCTACCTCAAATTATGTGTGTTACCTACACTGTTTCTCACTGTTAAGGGGAACTTGTATCAGGAAAAGATTTCTTTCTCTGATATGCTTCTGCACTTCAGGGCTATGCTAAGTAGTTGTGCCTGATATCATACTCTGAAAGATTGTCTCATCTGATAATTATTGGCTCTCCTTTATCCCGGGAAGTAGTTACTTGCCTCCTTTGATGCCAGGACATTCTGGCATTTATCATCAATGCTTAAGGCATGGGGTAAATCAGATGTAGAGATTCTTTATGGCTCAATGATTGATAGATTGGTATTTAAACTTTCTGTAATTATAGAAGTAGTACATGCTTATTATAAAAACGAAAGAAAAGGGAAAAAATATAAAGAAGAAAATCTAAAGCTGCCCCTAATTATCCACTTAGATATAACCACTATTAATATTTTGGTATAGATCCTTTTATACTTACATATCTATACTTAAATATAGTTAGAGATATCATAATGTAAATACATACTGTGTATTCTAAAAAAGAACTAGAATTCTATATTTTCTCTTTTATGATCTGTGATCTCCGTTTAAAAATACGTCATGATCATCTTTCCATATCAGTAATTGTGTCATTATTGACTATGTACTTTTCTGTTGTATAGCTCTACTATAGTTTACTTCGTCATCTATTATTGAATGTATAAGCTCCTTCTAACATTCTTCTATTATAAACAATGGGATGAATATTCTTGTACATACATTTTTTCATTCTTATTTTTTAGGGCCAATTCTAGGATTGTAATTACTATTCAGAAAAAAAAATGTACTTTTAAGTCTTTAGCTACATATTGCAAAATTGTCATTCAAAAAGGGTGAACATTTTAAAAAATACTGTTACTAGCAGAGTTCTGAGTTACTTTTAGAAGCTCAAAAGGACATTGTTATGTTATTATAACATTATTTTGGGGTTTGCCATTGTGGAACCAAGCTATGGTTAAAACTATGCAGCTTTTGAGGTTCACTTCAGTGAGCTATCTGCCTACAAAATGTTAGCCAAAAATTAACTAAGTCACCAGATAATATTACTAATTGAAATACTTTTAATATATAAAGTTTGTTTTTCTTTAAAGAAGATAGAGCAAGATAGAGTTAATCCATCTATCAATTAGGAAAAAAATTTTATGTGTCTAAAGGTAATCAAGAAGTGGGAGCTGAACAATTGTGCTGTTGATGGGAGGACTCTCCACCATCTGTCCCACTTCCCCTCTCCCCCTTTTCCACCCAGGCAACTGTGAGTTTCCTAAAGTTTCTTGAGTAAAGCAAATGCTTGGAAAGGAAATACATAAAATAATGTTGTATTAACATTAGTAGTTTGCTTAATTTTTTTGTTGTTTGAGATGGAGTCTTGCTGTCGTCCAGGCTGGAGTGTAATAGTGTGATCTCAGCTCACTGCAGCCTCTGCCTCCCGGGTTCAATCGATTCTCCTGCCTCAGCCTCCAGAGTAGCTGGGATTATAGGCATGCACCACCATTCCTAGCTAATTTTTGTATTTTTAGTAGAGATGAGGTTTTACTATGTTGGCCAGGCTTGTCTCAAACTCCTGACCCCAGGTGATCCGCCTGTCTTGGGCTCCCAAAGTGCTGGGATTACAGGTGTGAGCCACTGTGGCCAGCCTGGTTTAATTAAGGGAAAATGGTTCATGTGCCCTATGGAACTTTGTAAGCTCCTTCCTTATGTAGTGTATAAAAGGTCATATATTTCATTTATTGATGACCTAAGAGTAGAAAAAAAAATAAAAGATCATATAACCATATCTGCAGAGGACAATAATGAAATATCTGGTATTAGTGAGCTCTTATTATATGCCAGCTCCTGTGCCAACTGCTTTCCAGGTATATCTCATACCGACTCCATGGAATAAGCACTATTCTGCTTTGCAGAGGTAGAATTGAGGCTTAGAACAGTTGAGTAACTTTCCTGAGGACACACAGCTCTACATATAGTGGAATAAGTCACATTCCAGAACATTCCTTTTACCTGCACAGGGTAGTTTTGTCAGAGTTTATAAAACCAATAAATAACAGCAGTAACAAAAACCTAATACTTCCTCATATACCTTGTAAGAATGATCTGCTAAGGTCTTGGTCTTAGCACCAATACATAATATTTTTGGTGCTTAATATTTAAACTGTTTAAATATTACTTTAAAAAATATTATTTACAGATCTAATGCTTTTCCATATAATTAGTTGGTAAACTATAGATGATATCTGGGGGTATCAGCTAGCCACTTAGGTAGGGCCAAACTTGTAGAGTAGAATTACTTTGGTAAATTCACTTTAGTCTATTGAATGTAGTCATTGTAATTACTGAATATTAAAAGGACTGAAAAATAATAGGAGCTCCTTGGGCTGGAGCAGAAAAATATACAATGAACCTGGAACATCTTGTGGTGCCAGAAAGTAAGGAAAAGAAGTGCTAAAAAGGAAAAAATAAATGGGGACATGACAAAAGGATAGAGAGTGACATACTGGCCAGATCTGGGAAAATTGGAGCCATACAACAAATAATGACAGTAGCAGATTATATATAACCCATGGAATAAAATAAGAATCCATTAGTCTATACATGAATAACAAGGCAGGCAAGATCTCTGCCGTGATGGAATTTGCATAAATTCGGATATCAGTAAGGGAAGTGAAGAAAATCAAACAGTATAATGTAATGACCGATGATTTCTGAGGGCTATATTATACAATGTGGTCAGGGAAGACTTCTCTGAGGAGGTGATGTGTAAGCTGGAAACTGAATAATAAATGTGAGTCAGCCATATCAAAATCTGAGAAAAGATGAATCCAGGTTACTATTGTATTTAATAAATGTAACAGTGTTAAATATTTATAAGTATTCTAGACAGGTCTACTTTAACAGCTGGACTTGGGGTAGCAATACAAATGGAGACCTATATAACATATGTCTACATAGTTTAAAGTTATACAACGAACTTACACACTTGAAAAAATTTCTCTTTCTTTCTACCTTGACAAATGTATTCTTAGGAAGACCTGGAAGTCCAAGATCAGATTTAGAATTTTTGAACTTCTTGGGTTCTGTTTTGGAGCATGATATTGTGGAGAGAGCCATCCTCTGGTCTGAGGCCTGCCCAAATTCCTCTCCCACCCTTGGCAATATGTACTGCACTTTGAAAGACTTCACACATACACCAGGCCCCATGTCCAAGCTCCATCTACACCTCCAATAAACACCCAGTCCTTGGCACTCTTGGGTTTGGTTGGCACCTAATGGTGGCGTGGTCTGCCTTCAGGAACACTAACATTTGATACCTTGGTCTCAGGTATCTGGAGCATATGGTCTAAGATTTACATTTGTTCCTGTATCCCAGTATTTCCTTATATAATGGTGACATTTGGTGTCAGCTGAATGTTGATTTCAGCACTTGACTATTTGGCATCCAGCTGCAATGTGTGTCAAGTATATCTCTAGCTTTTATCTTTAAGAAGAAAAAAAAAAAACTTTTATGCCGTCTTACTGAGATTTTGAGAATTAGTGAAATTATATGCATGTGTTTCATCTTTTCCTAGTTGCATTATCTTATAAGAACTGGTGGATTACCTAGGTACATAGAATGCAATCCAAGAGGCTTTTTGGCAGGAGAAGAGAATGAAGAGGCCTTGTGAAACCAAAGTGGCAACATTTGAAGAAGAAATTATTTGGAATGGGAGTTAAAAGGTGGCTTTAGTTTCATTTGTTGGAAAATGAACTTTGCTCTGATAAATATAGTTAAGCATACAAGAATTTAAGCAACTTGATAACTTTGCCAGGAAAAGTGAAGTTTTGGCCAGCTTGCCTCAAAGAAAATATTTCAAAAGCATTGTTCTTGAGCATTATCCAGAATTTGTTTAAATTCAAATCATAGATTTAAAATGCCAGTGTGTTTTGAAATAGACCATGCTATAGGGAATCTGGTTAAAAAACAATATGCTACAAATGAAATTTGCTGTTTAGTTTAATCATGTACTACCATTAAACCTGAATGAAAGTGAATTTAATTTTTTTCAGCATTAGTTTATTTGGTGTGGTGTCTATATTTTACACAAGGTATTTTTCTCAAATGTCTGGTTATATATATATCTGTCCATATTTAAGTGGAGGAGTCTCCAGAGTTGATTGGAAGCTCAGCACATGGGAGAAGCTTGCCTTCTATGGTCTCTACTCTACTGCAGGGTGATCTAACTGAGCCTTTCTTTGGAGAGGTGAGGGTAGAGCTGCCAGCTTCCATAGGTTGAGAACTGTGCTACTGATAAGAAGATAGATCAGTCAAGGAAATAAGAAAATGAAGCACTGAGACTATTTGGGATAGGAATATCCCAAGCAATGCTAAGGGCCAGAGGCAGAACTGTTGTTTATATGTTAGATCATTAGTTCTCAAAGTGTTCTCTTCTCATCAGCAGTATCAGCAACTTGTTAGAAATACAAATTCTCTGCCTCACTCCAAAACTACTAAATCAGAAGCTCCAGTGTGGCTTCTGTGGTGTGGCTCAGCAATCTGAATTTTAATGCACTCTTCAGATGACTCTGATATCTATTGAGGTTTGAAAGCCACTGTGTTAGATAAAGAGCATGGAGGCCAATAGGGCTGGGACCGGTGAGTGAGAGGGGACAATTTTAGGGGATGAGCCAGAGGCCAGATTGTATATGATTTGCCTACTTTGTGAGATAAGAAACCAATGGAAGGTTTTAAACAGAGGAGTTCATGTGATCTGACAGATATTTTTAAACAGATTATTTTGACTACCATGTTAAGATATGGGTATAGGGGGCCAAGGACTGAAGTAGGGAGACCAATTGGGAGTCCGTTGCAGTAATAGATTAGAGATGATATTCAAGATGGTAATAGCAGATGCGATGAGAGGTAGCTGGAGTCTAGAATTAATTTTCAGAGAGAATCCACAGAATTTGTTGATGGATTAACTGAAATTGAGCGCTAGGAGCCATCACTAAAAATTCTCTCTGGATCTGAGAAGGGTAAAAGCAAGCAAATTGGTAGATGGGAAAGTAGCAACTTGTGGCGCCAAGTTATGATAACAGTATATTCTTCTAGTTTATGGTGTTTCTTTTTTTTTTTTTTTTTTTTTTTTGAGACAAGGTTTCTCCATGTTTGTTAGGCTGGTCTCAAACTCCTGACCTCAGGTGATCCGCCCACCTCAGGCCTCCCAAAGTGCTAGGATTACAGGTGTGAGCCACCGCGCCAGGCCAGTTTACAGTGTTTTAATTGCTTAGAAAACTAGATCTTAAGTTTGCTGGGTAGAGAACTACAGTTCTTACAGAATGCTAGAGAGGTGTTGTTGGGTGTAGTCCAATTCTGATACTCTATGGGCTGTTAAGAAACTCTAGGTTAATGACTTCTTGAAGGCAAAATCCCCAAAACCGCATCTTCTCTGGACTCTTCACTGATTATTTTCTAGTTGAAAACTTTATAGCCCTTGGCTTTGAGACCCCACTGTCTTCTCATTCTCCCACCTCTTTAACTGCTGCTTGTTAGTGTACATCTTTCATTTGTTTTTCTTTGCTCATCCTCTAAATCTGAGGTTTTCTTGAAATTTTAGTACCTTACTCTGCATGTTCTTCCTCAGTAATTTCATGTAGTCCAGCACTGCTTTCACATTGCTCTTTTTAGATCCATATCTCCGACTTTCCTGACCTTGAGAGCTGAATTTTCAATGCCTGTTGGATAGCACTCAATACATTCTAAACTAAACTCAATTAGTTTCTCTTATTTCCAGCCATATTTTTTTTTCTGTATTTCCTATCAGTTTATTAACATAACCAATCACCTTGTCCCTCTTCACTCTCTATCCAGTTACTGTCCAGTCTATCAGTTCTGCCTATGAAATTCCTCTTCCTTTTAAAGCAATCACTATTTGAAAGCTGTTTTTTTTATTTATGTGCAAAACCAATAATGCTTTTAAGCATTTTACAGTTTATTATGTAGTATTTGTTTTCACTTATAAAACTATAATAAAAAATAATTATAGCTGTAGAAGGCCAATCAATGGTTACTTTAATCTTTTTTGCTCCATTCAAGGGTCCTTTCTCATTTCTATGATTATCTGAAGGAGAATCAGGATAAATGAGCTTATAAGATTATAAGGAAGGCCTTTGGTAAGTATAAAGATAAAGAACTTAAAACATAAGATACCATAAGATACAGTCTAAGATTCAATCTGTGGAAGGTCAGTTGTTTTTAAAGCTTATTATTCTATAAAGCTAAAGACTAAATGTTCACAGATAAAAAGATATTTTAATAGGTTTCCAGCCTGAGCAATGTGGTGAAATCTCATCTCTACAAAAAATAAAAGAATTAGCTAGGCATTGTGGCATGCGCCAGTAGTCTCAGCTACTTGGGAGGCTTGAGGTAGGAGGATTGCTTGAGTTTGGGAGGAGGAGGTTGCAGTGACAGAATGAGACCCTGTCAATCAATCAAAATCAATCAATAGGTTTCCTATTTTTACAAGGGAATTAAAAATTGATATATCCAAATCAACTTTATCTTGCCGTCTTACTTGAGTCAAAACTTGTTTCTAAAGGTATGATGATTAACTTGAATAATTTTTTTCCTGGATTTTAATCTTTTCAATAGTATATATAAAATTATAGTAGATATTATTATAGATATATAATAGTAGTATATAATTGGAAAATGAACCAAGTACAGTGATTCTAAACATTGCTGAATTTTTCTATTGTTTGAGGTCTGAAATTTTCTGCTTCTGGATGTTAGGTATAAAGGAGTCAAAAATGGTGTTCAATGCCCTAAAGAGAGTATTTTTTTAAAAAGTTTGTGAAACTATTTCCCAGGAGCAAATCACTTAGCATAATTTGTCTCTAGACAAAACTGATTTCTATTGCCTCAAACCTCTTCTCAGAGAACACTTGATTATCTAAATTATTTAATAACATTCTACCTTTCTCATTTATTAGTGCAAAAACATTTTTTGAGGCTGGCTGGGCATGGTGGCTCATGCCTGTAATCCCAGCACTTTGGGAGGCCAAGATGGGCAGATCACAAGGTCAGGAGTTTGAGATCAGCCTGGCTAATATGGAGAAACCCCATCTCTACTAAAAATATAAAAATTAGCAGGGCATGGTGGTGGGCGCCTGTAGTCCCAGCTACTCGGGAGGCTGAGGCAGGAGAATTGCTTGAACCGGGAGGTGGAGGTTGCAGTGAGCCAAGATAGCGCCATTGTACACCAGCCTGGGTGACAGAGCGAGACTCCAATTCAAAAGAAAAAAATTTTTTTTAGCCCTTGCTATATGCCAAACACTGCTCTATGTGCCAGGAGATCAGTAATAAACAAAACAGAAAATATTCCTGCCTTCATTGAGTTTACGGTCCAGTGGTGGGTTACGAGAGATATGAAGAAGTTGGCAAAATCTCTTCCTCTAATAATTTTAAGTTAGATTTCCAATTCAAATTGTCAAAGTCCTAAAATAAAGTCAAATTAAAGCCCAGATAATATTAATAACTATGGCACAATTTCGAAATAGTTACAATTTCAGTATTAGTTCCTAAATTTGGCATAATTCTACACGTTCTTGTTGCACAAACTGATTGTTAGATACAAATGGAATTGCGTATTCCTGTTCCTCATTTTAAAGTATTTTTCTTAAGTTATAAATATCAATCCCTAGCCATAGCTTTGTGGAGTAGAACTACTTATGTATAATAAAAAACTGTTATAGTCAACTAGGTTTTTAACCGATTAGGTTTTCCTCCCCATCTTTTTTTTTTTTTTTTTTGCAGCTGTATTGGCATACAATAAACTGTGCAATTTTAAAGTCTACAATTTACTGAGTTTAGGTATATAATATGTACCTGTAAAAACTACCACCATGATCAAGAAAATGAACATGTATATCATCTCTGTACATTCAGACAGATATTTGTGTGTGTATTTTTGTGTACAATGTTTTATTATAGAATATTTCAAATGTGAAAATATATAACAGTCTTTCTAATTCTAATTAATGGCAGAATGAAATGGTTGGTTGGGTGAAGCCTCCAGAGATTAACAATTATAAAATCTAGAAAACTATTTGAAGGCAATGGAAAGTGATCAGAAGCTGATAGAAAGTGGGGTTTATCTTTAAAAGACCATACTATAATGAGTGAGAATTACAAAGTTTGTGATGTTTCTGCCTGAGGGAATTCCCCTATCCCTGGATCTCATATGGCAGAAAACTGATAGTCTTATTAGCTCAAAGAGAAGTTCAGACCTGGCAGAGTGGCTGGAAATTAAGGGAGGAAATTCTAGAAGTGCAGAAAAGGGGAGACCCAAAATCTGAGTATAAGATCTGCTCAAGTATTTGGCTAAGTACTAACATGCATATGCGTAGGAATAACCTGAATGAGTCTGGCAATAAAAAACCAAAAAAAGTAGACAGAAATGTGAGAGGGGCCTACACTTGAAAAACAAATATACTGGTTAAGATTTCTGTATTTCTTGACTGAGTGTCTTCTGTGACCTATACATAGATCTATAGTGGCAGAAAGTTGAAGTTTTAGTGACTTGGATTATCAGATGACAGAACTGGGAGCTGACAGAGCAGATGGAAACTTATAAAGAAATCTCAGAAGCAAGAGAATTGCATAAAGAGTGAGCCCTGAAATCTGAGCATAAATTATGCCCAATTCTTTGGTTGTGTAGTTTAAACAAACTACACAACCAAAGAATTGGGCATTAAACCACACAACCAAAGAATTGGGCACAATTTATGGTACAGAAGAGATCTCAAAGGGCTATACAAAAAGGCATTTATTGGTAACTGAAAGAACCAAGCAGAGAAATGAGCAGCTTCACTCTATGGGAAAGACAAAAGTCTATAGCTTGAGTCTGGGCAAGTTCACTGCCTATTAGAAGGAAAGCCCAATCATCACAAAAGCATAACAGTATCCAGAGTCACTACAACATATTATCTACACTGTCTGGTTTCTACCCCAAAATCACTAGATGGGGAAAGAAACTGAAAAGTGTGATTGATATTCAAGAAAAGTATGATTAATATTCAGTTAATGAAAAATGACTCTAATTGGACCCAGATATTGGATTTAATAAAGTCTTCAAAGCCACTAGTATGAATATGTTCAAAAAACTAAAGGAAAATATGTTCAAATAATTAAATATGTTTTAATGAGTGATCAGATAGGGAGCCTTGAAAGAGAACTAGTAACTATAAAAAAGAATTAAATGAAAATTCTCATTTTGCATTCCCACCATGAGGTCAACTAATCTAATAACAGTAGGCCTAGCAAAGGCCTTTATACCAGCAGTGAATGAGAGTTCCTGTTGCTCTTCATCATCACCAGCATTTGGTGTTGTCAGTGTTCTAGATTTTGTCTGTTTTAATAGGTGTGTAGTGCTATCTTGTCTTAATTTGCATTTCTCTGATATCATAGGATGTGGAGCATCTTTTCAAATGCTTATTTGCCATTTGTATATCTTCTTTGGTGAGGTGTCTGTTAACGTCTTTGAGCCACTTTTTAAGTTGGATTGTTATTGTTGAGTTTTAAGAGTTCTTTGTGTACTTTGGGTAGCAGATGACAGAGCAGATGGAAATTTATTAGATATTTCTTTTGCAAATATCTGTTTTTAAATAAAATGATTATACTGGCACTACATGTTCAGTGACAAGAATTTGAAAAATTCACTAAAGAACAGAGTAAAAAATAAAAGTTATCCATACACCCAACACTTGGAAGTAACAAGGGTAACTTTCTGGTTTTTTTAAAAAACTTATCTGTTTGCACATATAGTTAAATACATGTTTATTAAGATAATACATCAGTGGAGACTTTCAATACCTTTGTTTCAAGTATTTATTCGTTAAACATACTTTTTTCTAGTGTTAATTGTAGTGGCTATATTTATAAATCTATAATTTCAAGGTCATACAAGACTACATTTAGCTCCAATAAATCGTAAGTCTTGCTCATAACGAAGATGTCTCAGTGTCAGATTAAGTTACGTCTGTTTATGCAAAAGAAGGATGTTGGGATTATAAAAACTAGAGATGGCAGATTCCACCCCAAGGCATTCAGATTCAAAAATTTTAAAACTATTGTGTTGGCCAAACATAACACATCTTCAGGCTCTGGCCACCTCAGCTGTACTCTTTCCTAAAAAATTAGTTGATGTCTCTGCAAAAATATTGGCCTATTTTTCTAATGCTTTAAGATATACATAATTTAAATAAGACCTGGTTATACAGAAGTCTTTACTAGATCATACCCTACTATGTTTTATCACCTTCTCTTTTTTTTTTCTCTAGAGATAGGATTTCTCCATGTTGGTCAGGCTGGTGTCGAACTCCCGACCTCAGCTGAGCCGCCCATTTTGGCCTCCCAAAGTCCTGGGATTACAGCCTGTTTTGTCACCTTCTAAGCTCTTGGTTTGTCTAGCTGGGCACCATCAGGTCAGCTAATCTAATAAAAGTATGTCTAGCAAAGGCCTTTACACAGAACACTCATACTTCGCCCTCTCCACTTGAGAAAAAACTTAGATGGTTCATGTTAACCCTAAACCACTGGACAGTAGAATGGGTCGGCCCAACTCTTGGTGTAGTTTTTACAGGATAGAGGCAACAAAGTCAATTTTCTGTGTACTACCATACTATGCTATGCATATAGCATACAGGCTATATGCAAGCCTATACTATAAATATTTTCCCTTACAAGATAAATGTGGGGCAACATTTCTCTTTAGTTTGCTTTTAAATCCTTACTTCTGAAACTCTTTGTTTTATAAAATAAGTTATTTATAAATATATTCTACATTTTATTTTTTTATGCCATATGTTGTTTTAATTTGTTATTTATTGTTTTAGACTAAGAAGAGTAAAGATTCAGAGACTTCTAGATTAGTAAGGGACTTAGAGAATGCCATTGCCGTCATTTATAAAACAAATGTAATTGTTTAGTACCACCCTAGAGATCAGGAAAAAAAAAAGAAACTAATGAATTGAAAAGTGTCGCTAGGTGCAGTGGCTCACTCCTATAATCCCAGCACTTTGGGAGGCCAACCACTTGAGGCCAGGAGTTCAAGACCAGCCTGGTCAACATGGTGAAACCCTGTCTCTACTAAAAATACACAAATTAGCTGGGCATGGTGGTGGGTGCCTGTAATCACAGCTACTCGGGAAGCTGAGGCAGGAGAATTACTTAAACCTGGGAGGTGAAGGTTGCAGTGAGCTGAGATTGTGCCACTGCACTCCAGCCTGGGTGACAGAGCAAGACTCTGTCTCAAAAAAAAAAAAAAAGAGAGAGAAAGAAAAAAGTGTCACCCTGGGTTTGGTCAGGAAAACAGAGCCATGGTATATATTGCATCAGTAGGGAATTTAATAGAGAAGTTTGGGGTTACCTGACATAGGAGAAGTTAGAGAAATGAAGATCTGTGGCAGGAAATTCAGAGAAACCACCTGAAGCCCTGGAGCAGGAAAGAAAGCCATGCATGCATTATGATTAGGAAGTCTGGACATCTGCCATGTCTGATCACCTTCCAAAACCAATAGACTCTGCTTCACTGGCGACTTGCAAATCTTAGGCAAGTTCTTCTCACTAGCAAACAGTCACCTGAAGCTATAGGGGAGGGGATTTGGGGAAATGTGGTCCAAGCCTTAGAAGGGAATGGAAGTGATAGTGCCAAGTTAACATGGCACAGTTGCAAACCCAATTCATAGCACTCATTCTTCTGTAACTCCTTCCTTTCTTGATCTTTTCCTGGACCCGAATGTATGTATGTCTCCATTGGTTATTAGGCAACCCTGGAGTCTTGATGTCTTATACTTTTTCATGGTATAATTTTAGATTGCTTCCTATAGATATAGACATCTTTCTAAGAGTTATTAAAAAATAGGACTAATTTTACTCATTCCTATTTCTTGAACTCTAAACCTGAGGTAGGTTCACTTTGTAAACATTGCTTGTACCTTCTTACTCACTTGAGCAAAGCCCCAGGTTGTTAGAACTACAAACATGAATTTCACCAATGATTTAGATTCCCAGACTTAGTAAAGAAATATGTAAATAAAGACTACATCAATAATTATTCTGAAATACTGAGAAATCTCAATATTTGCATTTGCTGGATGCTTTGAGACTAAAGTCCACAGTGAGATTACAGAATAGAATCTGTTTTCCAGATTGATAGAGGAAATGTTTATATAGCACTTAACCAGCTTGTCTAAAGCCAGTGACCTAAACTCTAGTCTGTACCTCGTTAAAACTACTCAGTAATAACAACCTTTACTTACCTTCCTCTTTATCCATTCACCTATAGATCATTTGAAAATCTTTCATGACAAAGCAGATGATGAGTAATTGAAATGCAGTTCAGTATAGTATTTTTACTAAATGATTGTTCATTGCTTTCCAAATGGCTATATTAGACAAACTTGGCAGATTTGGATATACATTTTTTTGAATCCTAAGTGGTTACAGACCAATTGAATATGTGAGTGATAACATTATTTTGGAGAGTATTCTTCCATTTAGTAGAAAGATGTGTAAAATTTAATGGTTGAGGTACATGATCAAAATTTACTTGTAAACTGAATGAATTTTATTGCTAACAGTTTTAGTCATGACTCAAATATAAATTGTATACATGTGAATGATTTGTTTATATCTTGTTTTGGGGTCAATAATTCTACATTAATTTTATAATGTGGAATTAACTGTTAATGGATCAAAATTATGTAATTATTTACATTGGACCTCAATACACAAAATTTGGCATGCTAAGATGATACCTGATGATGCTAGTTGTAAGATAACATCAGTGAGTAGGTGGATAATCTAATGGGTCCACTAGTTCTTGCAAGACAGATGAGTAAAAAATTTTTTTCTAAACATGTTAGGTAAGCCTAGTGTTAGCTGAAAGACTGGTAGTGAATTCAGAATTATTTTCACAGTGCAATGTGAACTCATTGGACTTACTAAAGAATTATTTTGGGCTTTAAGATTTCATATGCTGTTTAAACACAGCAGACAGCATGTAGATTTTCTTCAGTGATACATGAAAATATCCACTTTAACAGGTAAATATTGGGAAGATGGATTCACCCATTGAAAAATGGAACTTAATAATTGGCAACTTGGCTTTAAAGCAGGTAAGTGGTGTACATATTTGTTTACAGATCTTGGGTGTACAGGTTTGGAGTGTTATCTATAAGATTGGTGTACATTTTAGTACTGTGAGTCTACCCTTTAACTGCTTTTGGAAACACCAGAACAATAGTTTAGTATCTTGGAAGACTGGTGGAATAAATGGATACTCATGACTTCTGAAAGCTGTTCTTTGTTTAGAAACTAATTTTTAAAATTGTGAAAAATATAAAATATACAAAATATGGAAAAAATATACAAAATATTTTCTATCATAAGTGTGTGATAGAGCCAGAATTTGCATTAATGTATCTGTTTAGTAAATATTTAACACTTCATTAAGTGCTGTTTTTTTTACTTTGAGATTTAAAGATAAGCTGAGCTCTTTTCTATGTATTATGGTCAGATATTTGTTTGTTTTCCTTAATTTGTTACTAGTATTAATAGAAACAATACAGTAGTTTATCAATTACATATACACTGAACTGTGAACTGTGGATTGTGTATAATCTATAGCTCTTTCTAATCTTAGGTAAGTACCTCTTTCTCTTTTCTCTTCACCCTCTCCTATCCCTAAAACTGAAGACTGCGACTGCCCCTAGTAATATCTAGCTAGTGTGAACTTTGGGAATGCACACTAATTTTGATATTAGCTCAGCTATGACATCATGTTGAGAACATGGCTGCAGGAACAGAATTTCATGTAATGTAATTCAAGGACAAAGAAATAAAGCACATTTTTTGAATATGTGTGCAGTTGTTTGTAAGATCATAGATGTGGAAATAAGAAAATCTGAGATCTGGCCTTAGCTTTAATATTAAACAGTTTATAACCTTTGTTAATCTATTTAACTTTTCTGGGCTTCACTTTTCTCTTTTATTTTTTTCTTTGAAATGAATTTTATTTTTTTTTTCTTTTTGCTTTTTCAGGCAGGGTCTTGCTCTGTTGCCCAGATTGGAGTGCAGTAGTGCAATCATGGCTCACTGCAGGCTTGACCTCCTGGGCTCAAGTGATCCTCCCACCTTAGCTCCCTGAGTAGCTGAGACTACAGTTATGCACCACCACGCCTGGTTAACTTTTGTACTTTTTGTAGAGACGGGGTTTCACCATGTTGTCCAGGCTGGTCTTTCAATTTTTTATTTTTGTGGGTATATAGTAGGTATATATATTTATGGGGTACAGGAGATGTTTTGATACAGGCTGCAATGCATAGCAATCACATCATCTAAAATAGTGTATCCATCCCCCCAGCATTTATCCTTTGTGTTACAAACAATCCAATTATACTCTTTTATTTTTAAATGTACCATTAAATTATTATTGACTAAAGTCACCCTGTTGTGCTATCAAATAGTAGGTCTTACTTATTCTCTTTTTTTGTACCCATTAACCATCCCTATCTCCCCTGCACCATCCTACTACCTCTTCCCAGACTCTGGCAACCATCCTTCCACTCTCTATCTCCATGAGTTCAATTGTTTTGATTTTTAGATTCCACAAATAAGTGAGAACATGCAATGTTTGTCTTTCTGCTTGGCTTATTTCACTTAGCATAATGACCTCCATGTTCATCCACGTTGTTGCAAATGACAGGATGTCATTCTTTTTTATGGCTGAATAGTGCTCCATTGTGTATAAGTACCACATTTTCTTTATCCATTGATCTGCTGGTGGATACTTAGGTTGCTTCCAAATCTTGGCCATTGTGAACAGTGCTGTAACAAACATAGAAGTGCAGATATCTCCTTGACATACTGATTTCCTTTATTTGGGATTATATACTCAGCACTAGGATTGTTGGATCATATGGTAGCTCTACTTTCAGTTTTTTGGGGAACCTCCGAAACTGTTCTCCATAGTGTTTATGCTATTTACATTCCTACTAACTGTGTACGAGAGTTCCCTTTTCTCCACATCCTTACCAGCATTTGTTATTGCCTGTCCTTCAGATAAAAGCCATTTTAACTGGGGTAAGGTGGTATCTCATTGTAGTTTTGATTTGCATTTCTCTGACCGTCAGTGTTGTTGAACAACTTTTCATACACTTGTTTGCCATTTGCATGTTTTCTGTTGAGAAATGTCTATTCAGATCTTTTGCCCGTTTTAAAATCAGATTATTAGATTTTTTTCTGTAGATTTGTTTGAGCTCCTTATATATTCTGGTTATGAATCCTTTGTTAGATATGTAGTTTGCAAATATTTTCTTCCGTTCTGTGGGTTGTCTCTTCACTTTGTTGATTGTTTCCTTTGCTGTGCAGAAGGTTTTAAACTTGATATGATCTCATTTGTCCATTTTTGCTTTGGTTGCCTGTACTTGTCGGTTATGACTCTATATATTTTTGCTCAGACTAATGTCCTGGAGAGTGTCCCTGGTGTTTTTGGGTAGTAGTTTTATAGTTTGAGGTCTTAGATTCAAGTCTTTAATCCATTTTGATTTGATTTTAGTATATGGTAAGAGATATGGGTCATGTTTCTTCTGCATATGGATATCTAGTTTTCTTAGCACCACTTATTAAAAAGAATGTCTTTTCCTCAGTGTATGTTCTTGGCACTTTTGGCAAAAATGAGTTCACTGTAGATATGTGGATTTGTTTCTTGGTTCTCCATTCTATTCCATTGGTCTGTGTCTGTTTTTATGCCAGTACTGTTTTGATTACTATAGCTCTGTAGTATAACTTGAAGTCAGATAAGGTGATTCTTCCAGTTTTGTTCTTTTTGCTTAGGATAGTTTTGACTATTCTGAGTCTTTTGTTGTTCCACATAAATGTTAAGATTTTTTTGTTCTATTTCTGTGAAAAATGTCATTGGCATTTTGATAGGGATTACATTGAATCTGTAGATTGCTTTGGGTAGTATGGACATTTTAACCATATTGATTCTTCTAATCCATGAACACAGAGTATCTTTATACTTTTTGGTGTCCTCTTCAATTTCTTGCATTAATGTTTTATAGTTTTGTTTTTTTAGTTTTTTTCTTTTTCTTTTTTTTTTTTTTTGAGATGAGGTCTTGCTTTGTCAGCCAGGCTGCCAGGCTGGAGTGCACTGGCGCAATCTCAGCTTACTGCAGCTTTTGCCTCCCAGGTTCAAGCAGTTCTCCCACCTCAGCTGGGATTACCAGGGTATGCCACCATGTCTGGCTAATTTTTGCATTTTTAGTGGATATGGGGGTTTCACCATGTTGGCCAGGTTGGTCTCGAACTCCTGACCTCAGGTGATCCACCTGCCTCAGCTTCCCAAAGTGTTGGGATTATAGGTGTGAGCCATCACATCTGGCCTGTTTTATAGTTTTTATTGTAGATATCTTTCACATCTTTGGTTATTTCTAGGTATCTTATTTTACTTGTAGCTATTGTAAATGGGATTACGTTCTTAATTTCTTTTTCAGATTATTCAATGTTGGCATATAGAAATGCTACTGATTCTTGTGTGTTGATTTTGTATCTTGCAATTTTACTGAATTTATTATCAGTTCTAATAGCTTTTTGGTGGAGTCTTTAGATTCTTCTAAATACAAGATTATATCATCTGCAAATAAGGATAATTTGACTTCTTTCCAATTTATGTTCCCTTCATTTCTTTCTCTTATCTGCTTGCTTTAGCTAGAACTTCTAGTACTATGTTAAATAACGGTGGTGAAAGTCACTTTCCTCTTTAAATATCATCATTGCGTTAGAGATGTCTAAGATCTTTTTCAACTTGAAATTGTAGGAATCTATGCAGGGGTAGTAATAAAAATATTTAACAACCAGTAGGGTACTATAAATAATATATAAAATTTGAAAATATATTCCATTTATTTTTAAATACCCTAAACTCTTACAAAGTAATAGAAGTTGTAGTGTAAATTATTTGTCAAATTATCCTAACAATTTTCATCTCAACTTTTCATTTTTCCTCCCATTCTTAGTCTTTACTTTGTCCTTATCATCCTCTCTCCCTGCAACTGTCAGTCAAAATGGGAGTCAGACAAGGGACTCATTGACTCTAGTTGCCATAACCTGAAGCCTGTGTCTTTATGTGCCCTACTTCACCAAGGATGTATGAATATGAAGAACAGGGAACCCCAACCAGGCTCCTCAGGACACATCTGGTGCCAGCCAATGGGGCAGCAATTGGTTGAAGCCCAGTCACAAGTAGACAAAAATGAGAAGAAAAGACGATGGGGCAGTGGGGGTAGTGGTTGGGGGAGAGGGTTTTTTCTTCCTGAGGCTTCTTTTGCTAACACTTGTGAAGGAATAGATGATGAGTGTGGGGAGGGGAGTAGGATGGGTTGGCACAAGTTTCCTCTGCCTGGAGACTGGCCATGGAGGGTAGATAGAGAGAAGGGTAGAAAGCACAGAGGAAGCCCACACTCCCACTTACTCAGGGATGTGCTCTTTTCACTATTAAATGGAGTCCCAGGCAGATTGCCTGTCACAGACTTCGTCACAATTGTACAGAATGGCCTCCTGGACCAATACATAAGTAGTCAAATAAACCAGTCTCCAGTCCCATTTGAGGAACTGTTGCCTCACCAGGAGGGACATGTCCCGTACCAACATCTCTTCAGGCCTATAGCCCCTATTTACCTTCCCATCTACTACTAGAACCCAGACATCACTTTCTCTTGGGTACAATTAGTCATTTTTCAGCCAACTTCCTCATCTCAGCTTGTGCTTTTATTTTCTCAGAAATGAATAGACCTATACACGTATACATACGTATATACATACCGTGATGTCTGTAGGAGGCTCTCTAGCCCTGTGTTCCATTGTCAAACCAGACAAGACTTGGAATCATAGTGCTAGAATTTATATCATAAATTAATTTTACTGCTTTAAAGTGTAATTACATTATTTGCTAACCAGAATGAAAATACTGAAATGTTTTAACTGCTACAGTAGTCATGGCACTTATTAGTTTGAATCTCAGCTCTGAATCTGTGAATGACATCTACAGGAGCTATAATATTAATACACGATCATGGGGCAGGAATCCAAGACACCTGGGCTCTTTAGTCCTGGCTCTTCTGTTGATTTACCATATGACTACCTCAGGAATTTTTAGTTGGAGCGCTCGATTCCAGTACATGGATTGGCTTCAGAGAGTCCATGAACACCAAGAAATTCTACTCAAAATATTGAATGCCTCTGTGTTTGCCTAGAGAAAGAGAACTCCATTCTGCAGAGTTTTTACCAGATTGTCAAAGGAGTCCATGACACAAACACAGCTAAGAATAGATGCAATAGATGATTCCCTTAGGGTTACTTTTAGTTCTGACATCCTATTAATCTGAATCTGAGTTGGAGATCAGTGTTATTTCTTAGTTGTGGGTTTTTTGAGTGTTGCTTTGTGTCAGCACTGTGCAAAGCACTTTATACATTTATATAATTAATTTAAATCACAAAGTTCGAGGTTATCATTGTTGGCTTACTAATGAGGAACTGAAATTTTCATAGCACTAATCGCAATTGTGCTTATTTGTGAGGTTATTTTCAAATGTCTGTCTCTCCCCCTGACCAAGAGCTCTGTGAGGGCAGGGAATAAATCTGTGTTGACCGCTGCTGTAGCCCAACACAAAACATAGCACATTATACATAGTAGAATCTAAATAAATACTCATTGAATGAATGAATTTAAATAATTTGCTGCAAAATTAAGTGCTAGAACCAGGAGTCAAACTCCTCGTTCGATTATAAACTCCAATCTCTTGCCAACACTACCTCTAGAGTCAGACTTCAGATGTGTGGATTGGGTACTTCTCAGTCTGAAGGTGGCATTTTCTTAGGTGATCCATGCATTATACCATCAGCATCACTTGGGGTGCTTGTTAAAAACAGATTCCTGGACTCCATTCCATACCTGTTGTCACCACATCATCCAGGCAGTTTGAGAACCCACCATCTTAGGGAATATTAAAACTAAAATATTGTAACTACTCTAAAACGTAATGTAGCTCATTTATGCAGTACTTTTTTTCTGACTTTTTGTAGTAATATTTACATAATCAAAAATTTAAAATGTGTTTTTAAAGTGAATAATTCAGTTGGATTTATAAAAAAATTTTTAGGTTCAGGCAACAGTAGTTGGTTTTCTAGCAGCTGTGGCAGCAATTATATTGGGCTGGATTCCAGAAGGAAAATACTACCTTGATCATTCCATACTTTTGTGCTCTAGCAGTGTGGCAACTGCCTTCATTGCATCTCTTCTGCAGGGTAAGTGAATTTAAAAATGTCTACTCTATAGGCTTTTATATTTAAATGGTTTATTTCTTAAGATGATGACTATTTTTATTTAAATGATACTTGTTTGTTATGAAAACAACAGAAAAAACTTATCTACTAACTTTAAAAATGCCCTAATTATTCCAGATATATTTATATTTTATTATTTGTAAACCTTAGTGTAGAACAGGCTTTTCTGAGGTTGTCTCCTGGCCTTAGATACTCCATTATAGTTCCCCAAAAAGATCAAGAACAGCAGCACCTAGACATTCATTTGTTCCTATAAGTCAAATTGATTGAGAAACTCCTTTCTGGACATCATGCAGGAGATTTACTGGCTTGTCACCAGAGTAACAAGTGTTCCAGGAATTCTGGGCTTCAAAAGCCGTCTTCTGTTAAAATTTTTTTGTTTCAGATTTCAAGAAAAATTTCTTTCCTGTTTCTGTGGTAATACAAATATAACCCTATGCTTAAGACAGCATATTGTTGGCTGTAGAATTAAAGAGCCAGAAGGTTTTAAAAATTAACTACTTTAGAACTTTTATTTGCATTTTCTTTATATTTATTAATGTGAACTTTACACTAGAGAATTAGCTTATTGTAGAATCATAATCATAAGAGTTTGGTTTTTTAAATTTTATAATTGCCATTTTCTTGCCCTTATATCACCAGCAAGGTTTTAAATGGATTATTGTCACATTAGGTGATCATACGATGCAGCTAATTTTTTTGGCTAGGTTCTGGGAATTTTGGGGAATCTTATTAAAATTATGACTTGTCTTCCAAAATATATTTAAGTATTTTGTTTTAGTACTTTAATTATATCAGGAGTAGTTTCTTGTCTTTATAAAGAATTGCTACATTGAATGGAGTTAACATTGACCAAAGCAGAGTAAAGTTAAGCTATTGTAAAATTAAATTTTTGGTACAAAAAAGTGTTATACCATCAGCACACTATGCTTTTAGGCTCATTTGCTTCTTTTTTCTCTCTGATTTTCTTTCATTTTTCAGTCTAACAAGTATTTGAAAGCTTTGCAAAACTTCCAGAAATTCAGAATTTTAAAATGTATTTGTTTAAAGCTTCTTACTTTGAATAATGTATGTTCTAATTTTATGATAACTTCACCTTTATAACCACTTTAGTATATGTAAAGTAGAAACTCTTAGCCATATTTGTAGGTGAGAAAACAACTCAGGTAAGCTGACTTGTCCAATCTCATCAACTTGTTACCAGCAGAATCAGTACTAAAACCCAAGTTTCCTGACTCCTAGCTCTTTTCACTGGACTATGATACATACAAAAGTTTGTTTTCAGCTTAAAAGCTCTAGGTGGTACTATGTATCGGAGAACTTCCCATATACATCTTTAAATATGCTGATTTTGGAAAAAGATTCTAAGCAATTACATCTTGTTTGAATATTGCATAATGTATTTTTAAGTTTTCTGCTATTGCTTTTTTTCTTTTTCAGTGATATTATGGGAAAGGTAAGTCTAATAATTTTAAAAGCTTCCAGAATATTAAAATGTAAGGCATTGTTTGATGAGACAAAATTTCTGCTTATTAAAATTTTGGCCTTAATAGGTAGAGTAAAAAACACTGGGCTAGAGTCACAAGCTATGTGACTTTAGGCAAGAATTTAAGCCCTATTCTGCAGGACCTCTATAAAGTGAGTATGCTGGAACAAAAACATTTAGAGTCATTTTAACTCTAAAAATGCAGTGAAATTCTGTTCTTTTTTTTTTCCCCATAGCCATATTTAGGCTTTCATATTGATTTGTGGTTAGCACATTTAAAGTTTTCTCCGTACTACATCCTCTTAATGAATATCTTGGTGTGAGAAAATCTATACAATTTAGTGTGAATATAAATGTTAACAGTTTTATCTCATTTGTATGATTTAAGAAAATTAGGATGTAAAAGCACAAGTACACAGTTAAATTTTCATCTTCTGTTCTCTTGTAGGTTTATAGACAGAAACTTCAGGTTTAAAGAATATCTTTTACAAGGATTGTTTCTTGTGTTGTGGCCTTCAGTGTTTTAAAATTTAATTATGTCCTGCTGCTTAATACTTCAATGCCTTTAAATAATAAAACGAGGCCAGGCACGGTGGTTCACACTTGTAATCCCAGCACTTTGGGAGGCTGAGGAGGGCAGATCACGAGGTCAAGAGATAGAGACTGTCCTGGCCAACATGGTGAAACCCCATCTCTACTAAAAATACAAAAATTAGCTGGGTGTAGTGGTGTGTGCCTGTAGTCTCACCTATTTGGGAGGCTGAGGCAGGAGAGTCGCTTGAACCTGGGAAGCGGGGGTTGCAATGAGCTGAGATCAGGCTACTGCACTCCAGCCTGGCAGCAGAGTGTGACACCATCTCAAAAAAAAAAATAATAATAATAATAAAATGAAGCAAGCGTTTCTAGCTACCATATGTGAACAAATCTGGTTTTGTTGGTCTTCTTCCCGGTTGTTGTACATATAAATTTTACTCACCTTTTTTTTTTTTTTTTTTTAATGTTTTCATACTTTATTTGAGGGTTAAAATTAAAATCTTTGGGCCAGGTGTGGTGGCTCACGCCTGTAATCCTAGCACTTTGGGAGGCCGAGGTGGATGGATCACCTGAGGTCAGGAGTTCAAGACCAGCCTGGCCAACATGGTGAAACTCCATCTTAATAAAAAATAAAATAAAATAAAATAAATAAAATTAAAATCTTTGGATTCAATACACACAAATACATTACATCTAAGATATACATGTCACTAAATTTGAAATTTTAGCTTTAACATAATTTTAGTAGCTTTCAGTCCTCTAAATGCAACACTGAACTTCTTAAATTTTCTATGATCCCCACTTGGAGTTTGTTGAAGGCATTTTGCCAAAGCATTAGAGTAAATGTTTTGTTTGCTTTAGTCAGCTTATCTAAGCAGTCTAACTGGAACTGATATGCTGTTTGTCTGTGCTACACATTTTGGTATTTGGGGGATTGATTTTCTTTAAATCATTGCCTAAAACGTAATGAACATTCTTTCTTCTAGGAATAATAATGGTTGGGGTTATCGTTGGTTCAAAGAAGACTGGTATAAATCCTGATAATGTTGCTACACCCATTGCTGCTAGTTTTGGTGACCTTATAACTCTTGCCATATTGGCTTGGATAAGTCAGGGTTTATACTCCTGTCTTGGTAAGTTGATTTAAAACTAAATACTATGTGTTGTCTCAAGTCTCTTTAAATAAATATTGTTGCACTAATGCCATGAATCCCATGGTAGACTTCATTTGCATTAGAACTGTTGTTGAGACTGATTAGGATAACTGTCATTTGTTTTATACCTATTATGTGTTATGGTTCTCACTTTTTTTTTCTCGTAGAGTTTAAAACTCTATAAAATAAGGATTATCATCTCTAATTTTAGAGGAGAAAACCAAGGATCACAGAATTTATATATATTATCCAAGTTTATGCAACTACTAGTAAAAAAGTTGAACACAGGCTTATCATACTTTGTGATTACTGTCCTTTCCTCTAAATGCACAGCAGTTAGGAGTCAACCTGCAGTGTTCTCTGCATAGAGCCGTCTCAGAATATAAGCTTAAAAGTGGTACTTAAAATTTGCCAATGGAATGTTTTTTTTCGCCATGATAAACCCACACCAATAAGTAGCTTCATGGCAGTTAACAAAAAGGAAAAACATCACCATGAAAATTAGCCTGAATACTGTGTAACGCTGGAGTCATATATGTAATTCCTGATGAATAGTGATAGAGTATTTACGGAATCTAATGAATTGTTTTAATGCAAATTTATGTTCTGGGTAAATGATAAATGGTAAATAAATATGATTTGTGAGCGTTGATTAAATGCTAAAAGTTCATTTTGTTTTTTATTATTTTTAGATGCCAAATTAAAACAGAAACTAACAGTAATACAAGAAAAAAAATGAGTAGCCAAGCCAGAGGCAAACATTTGTTCACATATCCTCACATATGTTCATGTGTTCTATATAGATTTATGGTATACTTTAAAATAAATCTGAAGTATGTTCCATTTGAAGAAGAAGGGTCTCAGATATATGTTCTCGAAATAAAGAAAGGGCTTTAACCAACCAATGGCAATAGTTTTCTGTGACTTTTTTAGCTATCAAGGAAGCTTCATTTATTATATAAAATTGCCTTAAGTTATTTAATGAGTGGCATAAAAACAGTATTTAATAAGACGATGTATATGTGTAAGAAACATTTCTCTCATTTAGAAGATAAAGTTCCAACGACTTTAAGTGAGGTATAAGACAATAACTGATCAATGGCCTAAATATAAGCTCTTGTTCCCAAAGGTCTTGGGTTTTTTATGTTGTTGGGCAATTTGCAAAGAATGATATATGTCCAAGTATTTTAAGGACAACACTTAATTCCCTTCTCTCCCACTCAAAGAAAGCACAGAAAATAAGTTATGTTATTAAAGAGATAATCTTAAATCTGCTCTAATTTACATTGTTTGGATGATAAATTGATAAGACTTTTTCCTTCTCTAAATTATGATACAATTTAGAATTAGATGCTGAAGTCAGGGATTGAAATATTAGCTTATGGCTAGTATTAGAAAATGTGACTTGATATTCTTCTTCTACTCTGTTAAACTCACCCATACAGTCTCAGGCAGACAGCTGGACAACTTTTAGTCCTCACCCCATAGAACAAGCTGTTAACTGTATTGGGGAATAGAGACTGTCACTAATAGGCTGTATCTCAAAAGAGAAAACCAGTGACGTCTTGAGTTAGGCATGAGTTAGTGCCCCTTTCCCTAGTATTACTAATTAGATAAGTCTCTCCCAATTTGAGGAGGAGGAAAGAGAGAGGAAAAGAGAAGTAGAATAGGATAAAGGGTTATGTCTAAATTTAATTAAAAGGACAAATTCTGTGGGTTTGCCCAGGAACATAGAGGGTGGGGTAGGGATGGAGGGCTGGTAGTGGTTCTGGGATGGGTTCCCCTATATACATAACAAATACAGGTATATTATTTGCAGCTTTGGGTATTTAAATTACTATTAAGTCATTTATAGCACATTTTTATTTATAACACATTATTTATAAGCAGCTGATTGTAAATACTAGATATCTCCTCAGTTAAAGACAGTGGTAAGAAAGTAAGAAAGAGAATGCCATTGAAGAATGTTATCATGAAAAACATGACAATTGTTATAATGTTATAGACGTAAGCACTATGAGATTTCAGAAGATAAACAACTATTGAGGGAAATAATGCACACTGACCTTTACAATTTAATTACATTAATTAATTAATTTTTTAGACAGAGTCTCTCTCTGTTGCCCAGGCTGGAGTGCAGTGGCACAATTTAGGCTCATTGCAACCTCTGCCTTCTAGGTTCAAGCAATTCTCCTGCCTCAGCCTCCCAAATAGCAAGGCAACCTCTGCCTCCAGGATTCAAGTGATTGTTGTGCCTCAGTCTCCCGAGAAGCTGGGACTACAGGTGCACGCCACCATGCCCAGCTAATTTTTTGTATTTTTAGTAGAGACGGTGTTTTGCCATGTTGCCTAGATTGGTCTCAAACTCCAGAGCTTGGGCAATCCGCCTGCCCCGTCCTACCAAAGTGCTAGGATTAAAGGTGTGAGCCACTGCGCCCTGCCTAAAATTTTATATTTTAAAATTATACAAGGGATAAACTCTCCTTATGAAAGATGTAATCATAATGTGTTGCTATCTAAAGCTTTGAATATTTTGAATGTTATATAGTGATGCATTAATAATTTAACTGGATCAAGAAATAAAGTAAAATGGAATGTTACTATCACAGATCATGATTTTGAAAAATAATATTATTAAATATTGCTTAAGATTTTCTAATACTTGTCTTCTGAATGTTGGCTCAGAGTAATTCAAGATGAATAACTAAAATGGTCTTTTCTATTTTTTTCTGCATCATTGATTCCCCTAAAGACATATTTCTTACTGTGCTACAGATCAATTCCATAGTTCATTTAAGAGTTAAGGATATCTCTAAAGTGTCTATGTTCGGATTGCAAAAGTGTCTGCTCTGTGAGCACTAGGGGGCCTCATAAGATCAGCGGTTGGATGCCTTATATTTTTATTCTGAATACAAAACTTAGGAACAGGCACATTTAAATTCGAAGACCCCATTCATCCTGCTGAGAAGCTTCGCTCTTGGAAACCAAATTTATTTTCTGAACTATATTTAAAATACTTAGCAGTCTTTAGAGATAAAAAGAGGATTTTATGATAGCAGTAGGCTTTATAGAGGCCATGTATTGTATAGTGCTCAAAGAACTGGACATTAAGAAAAGACTTATGGGCTCAATTCATCAAGAAGATATAACAATTGTAAATATATGTGCACATAACATCAGAACACCTAAATACATATATGATCAATTGTTAACATATATGAAGGGGAAAAATAGTAAGACAGTAGTAGCAGGGGACTTCAGTACCCCACTTTCAACACTGGAGAGATCATCTAGACAGAAAATCAATTAGGAAACATTGGACTTGAGCTACACTTTAGACCAAATGGACCTAGCGGGTATACACAAAACATTCCATCCAACAGCAGCAGAGTACACAATTCTTTTCAAGAGCACATGGAACATTATCCAGGATAGATCATATGTTAGGCCACAAAACAAGTCTTAACAAAGAAGACTTTAAGAAGATTGAAATCATATCGAGTATCTTTTATGATCACAGTGATATGAAACTAGGAATCAATAATAGGAAAAAAATTGGAAAATTCAAACATCATCCTCCTGAACAACCAAGAGGTCAAAGAAGAAATCCAAAGGGAAATTTAAAAAATACATTGAGACAAATGAAAATGGAAACACAAGATACCAAAACCTAAGGGAGACAGCAAAAGCAGCTCTAAGAGGGAAGCTTATAGTGATAGACACCTGCATTTGGAAAGAAGAAAGATCTCAAACAACCAAATGTCACACTTCAAGGAACTAGAAAGAGAAGAATAAAGTAAACCTAAAGTTAGCAGAAGGAAGGAGATAATAAAGACAAGAGCAGAAGTAAATCAAACAGAGAATAACTAAAGAATACATTAGAAAATGATATATAAACATATATATATGTATATGTGGTTATGTATAAAATAAAGATCAGTGCAGAAATAAATAGAGAAAACTAACGAATACATTAACAAAACTTAGTTGGCTCGTCTAACAAATAAAAGTGACAAAGCCTTAGCTAGACTAAGAAAAAAAAAGAGAAGACTGAAATAAATAAAATCAGAAATAAAAGTGGAGACATGACAGTGGATACCTCAGAAATGAAAAAGATCACTAGAGACGATCAAGAACAATTTTAAGTCAACAAATTAGATAACCTAGAGGAAATGGATAAATTCTTAGAAACATATACCTGCCAAAATTGAATGAGGAAGAAATAAAGCCTGAACAAACCCATAACAAATAGAATGATTAAAGTAGTAATTAAAAGCCTCCCAACAAAAAAAAGCCCAGGACCAGATGGGTTCATGACTGAATTCTACCAAACAAATAATTAGTACCAATCCTTATCTTCCAAAAACTTAGAACTAGAGGGAATACTTCAAACTCATTTATCTTTATTTTTATTTTCAGAGATGGGGGTCTTGTTCTGTCACCCAGGCTGGAGTACGGCGGCATGATTATAGTTCATTGCATCCTTGAACTCCTGGGCTCAAGCAGTCCTTCCATCTCAGCCTCTCGAGTATCAGGAACTACAAGTACATACAACCATGCCTGGCTAATTTTAAAATATTTTTTCAGAGACAGGGTCTCACTATGTTGTCTAGGCTGGTCTCAAACTTGTGGCCTCAAACAATCCTTCTGCCTCAGTCTCCTGAGTTGCTGAAATTACAGGTGTGAGCCACTGCACCCAGTCCAGACTCATTTTATAAGATCAGTATCACCTGATAGCAATTTTCTAAAGATACCACAAGAAAACAAAACTAGTTAGGTGTGGTGCCACATACCAGTAGTTCCAGCTACTCTGGAGGCTGAGGTGGGAGGATCACTTGAGCCTGGGAGTCAGAGTCCTTCCGGGGCAACATAGTGAGACTCCCATCTCTAAAACAAAAACAAAAATGACATAAACAACGACAGAAATGAAAACTATAGGCCAATATCTCTGATGAACACAGCTGCAAAAATCTTCACTAACATACCAGCAAACTGAATTCAACAATTCATAAAGAACATTATACATCACGACCAAGTGGGATTCATCCCTGGGATGCAAGTATGGTTTAACATATACAGATCAATCAGTGTGATACAGCACAGTGTGTTAAAGTACCTAGAATTAAATTTAACCAAGGATGTGAAATATCTCTATAATAAAAACTATTAAACATTAATGAAATAAATTGAGGAAGACACAAATAAATGGAAAGGTATTCCATATTTATGGATTGGAAGAATTAGTATCATCCATGCTACCCAAAGCAGTATACAGGTTCAATACATTTCCTATCAAAATTTCGATGGCATTCTTCACAGAAATAGAAAAAAGAGTTATAAAAATCATATGGAACCACAAAAGACCCTGAATAGCCAAAGCGATCTTAGGAAAAACAAAGTTGGAGGCATCACACTTCCTTATTTCAAATTATGTCACATAGCTACAGTAATCAAAGCAGTTATAGTATTGGCATGAGAACAGATAGTGGAATAGGATAGAGAGCCCAGAAGCAAACCCAAATATATACAGTCAACCAGTTTTAACAAGGGCACCAAGAAGACACAATTGGGAAAGAATAGTATCTTCAATAAATGATGTTGGGAAAACTGGATATCCACATGCAAAAGAATGAACCTGGACCTTTATCTTACACATACACAAAAATCAACTAAAAATAGATTAAAGACCTAACATAAGACCTGAAGCCATGTAACTCCTAGTGGAGAACACAGGAGAAAAAGCTCCTTGATGTTGGCTTTGGCAATGATTTTTTGGATATCACGTCAAAAACTCAGGCAACAGAAGCAAAAATAAGTGAGACTACACCAAATTAAAAAATTTCTGCACAGCAAAAGAAACAATCCACAAAATGAAAAGGAAACAGCATCCTGTGGATTAGGAGATGATATTTGTGAACGATGTAATTGTTAAGGAGTTAATATCCAAAATATATAAGGAGCCCACACAGCTCAATATTTAAAAAGCCACATAATCCAATTTAAAACTGTGCAAAGGACCTGAGTAGACATTTCCCCCAAGAGCACATAAAAATGACAAACAAGTATATGAAAATGTACTCAATGTCACTAATCAAAGAAAACCAAACTAAAACTGCAATGAGATATCACCTCACATCTGTTAGAATGGCTATGATCAATAAGACGAAAGATAATGAGTGTTGGCAAGGATGTGGAGAAAAGGGAAGGAATCCTTGTACACTGTTGGTAGAAATGTAGATTGGTGCAATTTTAATGGAAAACTGTATGGAGGTTCCTCAAAAAAATAAAAATAGAACTACTACATGACTCAGCAATCTCCCTTTTGGGTATATATCCGAAGGGAATGAAATCACTGCCTCACAGAGATATTTACACTCTCATGTTCATTGCAGCATTATTCACAATTGCCAAGATATGGAAACAACCTAAATGTTCCTGATGGATGAGTAAATAACAAAATTGTAGTATATATACAATGCAATATTATTCAGTCTTAAGGAGAATCTGCCGTTTGCAACAACATGAATGAACCTGGGAGACATTCATGTTGTTGTCTTCCAGGTTCATTCAAGATGTCAAGTGAAATAAGCCAGACACAGAAGTAAAAATACTGCACAATCTCATTTATATAGAGAATCTTTTAAAAGATGTCAGATACATAGAAACAAAGAGTGGAATGGTAGTTATGGGGGATGAGGGTTTGGGGTGGAGGTGAGGCAGGAAATGGGGAGATGTAGATCAAAGGGTACAAAGTTGTGGTTATGTAGGATGAATAAATCCAGAGATCCAATGACTGTACAGTATGAGGACTATAGTAATATTGTATTATAACTATAAGTTTGCCAAGACAGTAGACTTTAGATGCAATTACCACAAAAAAGTGGAAAGGGGATAAATATCTGAGATGATAGATGTTAAATCACTTGACTGTAGTAACCATTTAACTATATCACTAACCATATAACTATATAACTATATATATATATGTCTATCAAAACATCAAGTTGTACACCTTAAGTGTGTATCGAAAAAAAAAGTCTTATTCAACTACTCAGAATTCTGGGTATTCTGAAATGACTGAATAGCCCCTCATGTCCAGTTAGCTTTCATACATGTACTAAGGTTCTTTGTATCCATTCAATGTGTGCTACCTTTTCTTTTTTTTTTTTTTTTGGAGATGGAGTCTCACTGTGTCACCCAGGCTGGTGTGCAGTGGCGTAGTCTCAGCTCACTGCAATCTCTGCCTCCCGGGCTCAAGCAATTCTCCTGCCTCAGTGTCCTGAGTAACTGGGATTACAGGCACCCGCCAACATGCCCGCCTAATTTTTGTATTTTAGTAGAGGCGAGGTTTCACGATGTTGGCCAGGCTGGTCTCGAACTCCTGACCTCAGGTGATCCACCCACCTCAGCCTCCCAAAGTGCTGGGATTACAGGTGTGAACCACCATGCCCAGCCAATGTGTGCTACTTTTCTTTAGCTCCTGCAAAAATTTGCTGATTTCTGATATCTGAAGTAAATATGGAATTCTCCCCCTTTTCCTCTCCATTCCTCCAGAAAAGAACAAAGCAAACAAGCCCAAAGCTTTGTTTACTCCAATTGACTTTATTTTTTGTAGTCATCCTGAGTAACTCTTTATTGCTTAATGGATAAAGTTGAAGTTTTTAGCCTGGTATTTAGGCCTCTCGGAGTCAGTTAGAAACGTACCTTCTCAAGCTTCTGGCTGCTTCTCCTGTTCTGTACCTTTTTCTCCAGCCAAACTTGGCTGTTTACTGATGTCATATACTATCTATTTTTTTTCTTAGTCTCCTCCCTCAGTTCATTCCTCATTCCCCTCCCCCAATTCATTCTCTTCTCCCCATCAAGGCCAGTCCAAATCCTTCTCATTTTTAAAGGTTACATTTATAGATTTTCCTAATCTTAGGTGATCTTTTTTCTCCCCTGAATTCCTATAGCACATAATTGACACCTCTCTATGACATGTTTAATGTTTAGCTGGTCATTATAGCTTTTTCTGTAAATGTAGTACCTTCTCTAATGAGAAGATAAGCTTCTTGAGGACAAAACTGTGCTTTTATTTTATTTCTTTGTAGCACTCTGTAGTGCCATATACAAAATAGATGCTTAATAAACAGTACTTCACCAAATGCTTTACTCCTTTTGAAAGCACTCTAATTAATATGATTAGAAGTTATTCAGAATGATTTTGGCACAGTAACTGTCCAATAAAATAATAGATTGTAACAAAAAAATCATTTTGATGAAGACATAGTATTGGGGAAAAATTGGAAGGATATCTTGCTTTAGCAGAAAGTATCTAGAAATTAGTACAACTATAGAAAAATAAAAATGGCAACACATGGCTAGAAAAGATCTATTTCAAATGGAAATAGAAAGTTCAGAGAGTAATCTAAGCTCTGGATTCTGATATACTTTTGTGAGGCTTGCAGGGACAATATAAAGGCATTTATACATTCATATAGTAATCTTTAAACGTATGGTGATCTTTAAAAGCTATTAACAGGATTCAATATTGGGCCATTAACTGGAATATATGTTCACATGATTGTTGCTCTTTCTTTCTGTTTGCATACGTTCCAAGAAGATTTTTAAAATTCCTTTTCACATATTTATAACTGCATGGTTATATAATTCCTATGTGGACATGATATTTATTGATTTGAAAAAATTATTAGATTTTTTTGTTTTTACATGAGATCTGAGAAGCAAAATGTTAGTTGATTTTTCATTTTTCAAGATTAGCTTAAAAAGATGACTTAGCTGAAGCTGTTAGCCTGAGGTTACTGCATTCCTATGGAGATATTCTAGAATGGTCTGTAAATAACCAGGTGGCATCCTTGTTCTAGAATGGTCTGTAAATAACCAGGTGGCATCCTAACAAGGATGCCACCTGGTTATTTACAGACCATTCTAGAATATCACTGCCTTAATGGGGTGGTGTGAATAGAATCTAAATTTATCTTGAATGTCTCTATGCTTGAGGAATTTTTAGCACTGTACCATCTTAGGTTAGAGTGATTTCTAGAATGTCAGTTCCCTGAGAAAATGTAGATTGATTATTAAGGGGCATTTAGAAAAAAATTGCAACTGACAGTACCCATTTGCTTTGTTGTTTACATAGAAACAGCTAATATATAAAAATTGTCAATCATAACAGCTACATATTTCAGAAGAATTTGGGGTGAGAATGATGAACACTATTAATGAAATGATGTAATAGCAGTTGGGAAATGCCGTCAACAAGATAAAAGGTGAAAACCGTGAATCACAAAAGATGCTAGTTATGTTATGTTTGCCAGTTAGGTGGCATCAGAGCAATTTGAACCACTTTTGCTGTGTTAATCTTTACTTTTCTGTAGTTTGCTTATATTACAGAATCACTATTAATATATGTGGACATTTATTAGGCTTAAAATTCCAAAAAGTTTCAAATATGCATGTGTTATCTATTGCTGTTGTAACAAATTACCACAAACCCTGTGGCTTAAAACAATAGAAATGTTTTTTGGGTTTTTTTGTTTGTTTTGGTTTTACAGTTCTGGAAGCCAGAACAATTACAATTAAGTATAAATTCAAAATGAGTTATATAGGACTAACATCAAGGTGTCATCAGGGTTGGATCCTTCGGGAGGTTTCAGGGGAGACTCTGTCCCTTGCCTCTTCCATCTTCTGATGGCTGTCTGCCGGTGTTCTTGGCTGGTACCCACATGACTCCAGTCTCTGCTTCTGTGGTCACATTGCCTTTTCCTCTTCTGCAGCCAAATCTGCTCCTGCCTCCCTCCTGTAAGGATATCTGTGATTACATTTAGGGCTCACACAAATAATCCAGAATAATATTCCCATCTCAAAATTTCTGACTTAATCATATCTACAAAGCCTGCTTTGCTATATAAGGTAGCACTAACAGATTCTGTGAATTATTATAGATTTTATTCAGCCTACCCTAATACCCATTATGATATACCCAGATTTTAATACAAAATATTATTTTAACTGGGATCTTTTAAATGTATTTCATTTAGAAGAAAGATGATTTTACATTTTAATATGAATGCAGAAGTTCATAGTTGGCTTTTAATTGACTTTCCTCTTGTTGATTATGTCACTGGTGGTTTTCTAAAAGTAATTCTTTAATTTTATGACATCCATAAAACACCAGTATATCCAAAAAAGAGGAAAGTTTGTAGCATCTTTTTTATATATTTGTAATTTTCTCTACCTACCAAAATTAGATCAGAAGTTAGCCAGGAATAAGTTAGGAGGGTCCTATAGAATTGTCCATATGGTCTAATTTGGTGGGAATGGGCATGTTGAATTTTGTAGGTAATTGAAGTAGAACACATTTACAGTAAATCATTTGGAAATTTGGGTTTTATCATGGTTTTCCCACTATTTTAACATTTAAAAACTTTTATTTGAAGATGATTATACATTTATAGAATAGTTGCAAACATCAAAACAGTACAAAAAAAAACCACCTGCATACTTTTTACCTAGATTCACCTAAGGTTAACATGTTACCCCATTTGCTTTATCTTTTGTTCTCTTTCTCTCTCTCTCTCTCTCTCTCTCTCTCTCTCTCTCTCTATATATATATATATATATATATATATATATATATATATCTCCTTTGTCTTTAATGACATTGACAGTTTTGAAGAATATAGTCCTCCCTCCTGTTTTCCCCTCTGTGAGGAATTTTAAAAATTGGACGTAATTCACATGCCACGTAATTCACCTTTTTAAAGTGTACAATTCAGTGGGTTTTGGTATATTCATAAGATTCTATAAGCATCACCATGATCTAATTCCAGAACATTGTCATCACTTCAAACAGAAATGCTGGGGCTGGCGTGGTGGCTCATGCCGGCGTGGTGGCTCATGCCTGTAATCCCAGCACTTTGGGAGGCTGAGATGGGAGGATCACTTGAGCCCAGGGATTCAAGGCTGCATTGGGCCAAGATTATGCTACGGCACTCCATCCTGGGTGACAAAGTGAGATCCTGTCTGTAAACAAAACAAAATACTTTAGCAGTTCCTCCTCATTCCACCCCTCCTCTAACAATCACCAATCTACCTTCTCTGTGGATTTGCCTATTCTGGGCATTTTATATAAAAGTAATAGTACGATATGTGACCTTTTGTGTCTGGCATCTTTCACTTAGCATGTTTTCAAGGTTCATCAGTGTTGTCACATGCATGAGTTTTGAATCATATGAAGTGCTAAGTAACATCTGATTGTATGGATTAATGAAATGACCAAGTAATATTCCATTCATGGATATACCATGTTTTGTTTATCTGTTCACCATTTGATGAACTTTTAGGTCGCTTCACTTTTTGGCCATTATGGATAGCTGCTATGAACATTCAAGTTTTTATGTCATGTACAAGTTTTTATGTAAATACGTTTTCCATTCTGCTGGGTGTACATGAAGGAGTAGAATTGCTGGGTCAAGTTGAACTCTGTTTAACTTTTTAAGGAACTCCTGCTCATTATTTTTAGTTTATTTCCTAAGGCATTTTTTCTCCTCTTTGAAAATTCAGGGCAGTGATTCTGGGGTGTGAGTGCTTTTTTCAACTTCAGATGTCCTTCCAGAGATTTAATGTTGAGGATAACTTCTTTAAAGTCTAGCAGGGTGCTCCTCTCTTGACCTGAGAATAAAATATTAAGATGATCTGACCTAGCAGAATAGTTCTTTTCATTTGTGTTTAGTGGTTTAAAATGCATTTTGTTTTCTATTTAGTCATATGAAAGAGATTGTTGGCAACCTTAGTCATTTTAGTAGATTGAAATGCTTCCTAACTGGGATGTTATTTATCCTTATCTATTGGCTTACAAGGAGAACTGGGAATCCATTCAACAAATGAAAGTTTTTTTCATCCTTTAAAAAATCATGGAGAAAATGACACAATGTAGCATTAGTCATAGTTCTTTAAATAGAAGAAAATACAAAAATTAATTTTGTTAGCATAATTATTTTCAAGATGTGATGGCAAATCCATGCAAAAGCTTAGGAGTAAAATTTGTTTATTTTAATATCTATAATAATTGCTTATTCCTATGTGATATGGAAAAAGTAAAAATTTGGGGTTTTATAGTTCAAGCATCTTTAGTCATAGGTGAAAAGATCTTTAACTATTTTAAGAAGCTAAAGAAATACAAAAATCAATCAAGGTAAGAGTTGGGATAAGGGCTGCAGCGTTCTGTAAGATCAAAAAATTAAGTAACATTTAACTTAGATTAAGTAATCTAAGGCTGTAGGTTACAGGACTGTGAGATAAACTCTGCCGTTTAGTTAAAAAGTATTTACTCTGCATAATAAATTAATTAGCATTATAGAGAAGAAGCCGGGAATATCCTAGCTGAAATCTCTGATAATAATGAAACTTTGATCAGCTAAAATGATATTATCAAAAAAAGTGCCTTGAGATGATAAGACTTTCAATAAGGGATATGCAGCTTTTAACCTTAGGGAGATTTACAATGAAATATGAATTGAGAATCAAACTCATAGAATTAATAATTATATGCCATTTTATATACTTGTAACTTAGCTAGTTAGAGTAACATGTCAGTTATCTAATTCCATTTTAAAATTTATATTTAAGGCCTGGCATGGTGGCTCATCCCTGTAATCCCAGCACTTTGGGAGGCTGAGGCAGACAGATCACTTGAGGTCAGGAGTTTGAGATCAGCCTGGCCAACATGGCAAAACCCCGTCTCTACAAAAAATACAAAAGTTAGATGGGTATGGTGGTGTGTGCCTGAAGTCCCAGCTACTCAGAGAGGCTAAGACAGGAGAATCACTTGAATCCAGGAGGCGGAGGTTGCAGTGAGCCGAGCCAAGATCGTGCCACCGCACTCCAGCCTGGGAGACAATGAAACCCTGTCTCAAAAAAAAAAAAAAAAAAAAAAGTATATTTAAGTAATTGACATATTCATGTGATTGTTAAATAGAAATCTTACCAAATTTGTATACATTATATCAATATTTATAAAAACTTGAGTTACCATATTTATACATTCTGTTTATTAGGCTTATAAAGATTACTTTAAGTACTTGGAAACATTTGTGGTATACATCATATGTCTTAAGTAAATAGGATCTCTCAGGGTATTTAACTAAATTTGTAAATGGGACCAAATATTATTCTAAACTTTAAAAAATAATTTTTGGTTAGATGCTAGACATTGTAAATGTAATGTTGTTAAGAGCTTGATTGCTTTGTTTTTCTTTACAGAATGTTGGACTTTGTTATTTTAGGCAGTTATTTGTGGATTTGCTTGAGCTTTATAAGACTTACTTTTAGTTTTATTGGGACAGCTCTAGAGCAGATTTTACTCTAGGGCTAGCCCTTCTACTAAGATGTAGTAGGGTCTCTACTGAATGCTCTTAGTGTTAAAGAGGCCTCTCCTCTCTAAGGAGTTAAATCTTGAATGACATCCAGCCCTATGTAAACTCTGGAAATTTTTCTGTTTACAACTCACCAATTATTCTTGTCATAGCCTTTTGGAGTTCACCCTATGCATGCCTGGTTTAGAATTCAGTTCTCAAGCTCTTTCTTGGATAGCTTCCTCTTTTTCAGTATTCTACCCCATAAATTCCTGCTGCTTCAGCCTGACTCTACCAAAGTTCTCCCTCTCTGACCTGTGGCCCATATGTGCCTTTAGGCAGAAAGCTGGGGCTATCAAAAGGATTATTTCATTTGTTTTTCTTCTCTCAGGAATTACAGTCTTTGCAATGCCTCATATTTAGTGTCTGAAAGCAGTTGAGATATACACATGTATGCGCACATAAAAAATCTAGTCATTTCTGAAAGCACGTTTAAAATTTTATTTAGAGATGGCACATATCATGTCTACAAAGCAAGACGAATGGCCAAGCCCAAGGTCAGTAAGGCAAAGAGGTATGCTCTACAGGAAAACATAACAGGATTGGGGAGGGAATGAATACTTGTGAGCAACTAAGACAGTCTACCACAGATAGGTATAACAGGCCTGGCAATCTCTCACCCCAGTGTTCCTGAAAAAGCAAGATGTTAATGCTAACGGTGATGATAATGATAATAATAGTAAATGTTTAACAAATGTTAGCTATGCCCCAGGGCACTATTCTAGTTAACTTACATGTATTAATTATCTTAAGACTCACAATAACCTCATGAGATAGATACTATTATTACCAGTTTAGAAATAAGGGAATTGAAACTTGAAGTTAAATTTCTTGTTTAAGCTAAGTTGGACCTAGAGGTGAAAACTAGGTAGTCAGGGCAAATGATGGTTAGTACAGTGTGTTATATTCCATCCTCGCATGTTAAAGATTCTGAGTAGTTCTGCAGTGAAGAAATCTGTTTAACCTAGTTTTTCAATTTTATTTTGGAGCTTGGATATCTGTTATCAGTAGATAGCCAATATTTCATGGATTGCCTACACTGTAAGATCCCTATGGACAAAAATAATATCCTATTTGCCTTTAGAGTTAAGAGCACTAACTTTGGTGTCAGAAACATATTTTCTTCCAGTTCTCCCTATTTCTTTACTGTGTTCTGAAGCTTCTAAGCCTCAGTTTCTTCATAAAATAGAAATGACAGTATCTGTTTTATATTGGTGGGGATATTAAATGAGATGATGAATCTAAAGCACTTAGCGTAGTACTTGGTGTACAGTAGGAGCCCAATAAATGCTAACTTTTTTACTGTTGTTGTTCTTATTGTTGTTATTGCTATTTCCATGTAGTTTATGTAACTATTTTAATAAATGTTTGTTGAATTAATGTGTTATTTTCAGTTACGTTGTTTAATATTTTTACCTTATCTAGTTATAAATTTGTTTGAAGTTTATAGAAAATGCATAGCATGTTAATATGTTTGTGTCATACCTTCTAGTAAACGTTGATAATTTAGATCTGCTACATAGAAGAGAGATTGAAATGTTGTCTCTCTTTTTTTTAATTTTAGAGACCTATTACTACATTTCTCCATTAGTTGGTGTCTTTTTCTTGGCTCTAACTCCTATTTGGATTATAATAGCTGCCAAACATCCAGCCACAAGAACAGTTCTCCACTCAGGCTGGGAGCCTGTCATAACAGCTATGGTTATAAGTAGGTTAGTATTAAAATGTGTGTGTGTGTGTGTCTTCTATATGCACATCTCTATGTGCATATTAAAACAAATGAATTGCCTGTTTTTATTTCTTAGGTTAATTATTTTATATAGTTAATTCATTATTCTCTGAGGTATTATAACAAGGGATTTAAATGACAGGCATTAATGAAATCAGTAGATGTAAAGAACCTGATTTGGCTACCAGTTTCAAACTTCTCTCCAACTAAAGCCTTACGAGATCGAGTAAAATTTAGTGATGTTTGTCTTTGTGTGTGTATGTTTGTGTTAACCTGACAAGGACATTACTTATTCTGAATATTAAGTTGCTCAGATGAGTATCAGAAAGCCTTAGAAATGTATATACCATTGGCTACTTCCATATCTAGGACTCTGATGAACTTAAAGATGTGATTAAGGATGTATGTAAAAGATTTAGCTGCAAGTATCCTCATCACCCTAGAGTTTTTAATAACAAAAATTAACAGAATGACATAGAGGTCTTGCAATAAGGTATTGATCAGATAAATTATTATATAGTCACAAAATGGAATAGCAGCCATTAAAATAACATAGCATTTCTATTGCTATGAAAAGATGTTTATTATACATCTGATGAAAAGAACAACCTAGAAAAGAGTATGAATTTCCTAGTAAACATGGTAGATTAAGAAACCTATCTTTTTCCTTCCTGAAACTACTAAAATGACAGTAAGAGAATAAAAATGCTGTAAAACCACAAAGAAAGGGAGCATAGAGGGCAGCAGGGTGAGAGATCTGACATTAGGAAGATAGGAATCAGATGGAGAGTTGTTAACTGAATGAGCAGAATGAAAAAAGCTGAAACCTAACTGCCTATCAGAAGCAAGACTCAGAAACCCAGAAAGCGGAATTAAAGGCATCAACTACATCTGAAAGCTGCAGTGAAGAAGATTGGTTATAAGTTTAGGTAAGGAGCAATTAGATCCCCAAAATCTTTCTCCAGCTTTATCACCCATGTGACTTCCCCCTCCCACCCTGGCAGAAGACAAGAATAACCTCTGGAGAGCCTAAATCAGAGAGATTCTAGATTCAGAAACAGCTATACATGTGAGGATGTGGCTTAAGCACTGTATGAAAAGTAGCAAGACTAAGTAAAAATCTACATACTGAACAATGAGAACCCTATCCCACTTTCTTTTCTTTGTATAATGCTGGCCCACAGCCTTTTACCCCTAGGCAAAAAATTAAATAATTTCTTTCTGGGGAAACTCACCAGCACAAAAGATCAGACCTGCAAATACTAACCCTTGTGAGTCATTTAATGAAAGAGCTGCAAGCCCACCTGATTGCCTTCTGTGTGTCCTGCTTGCTGACAAACTCTGCCCATGTACGCGGAGACCTCCAAGTATGCCATAAACAGGGGCTGCCAGTAAAGGATTGCTAGACATTTCATAAAGGCCACTAACATAAAAGTGCAAAAAAAAAATGGTACTCAAGGAAAGTACCATCATTACTCTCAAAAACTCATCAGCATCCTCAGATAAATAAGATAAGCTGTTGCATTCATAATATAGGAACAGAATGCTGTAACAAGGAAGATTTGAAAAACACGAAGAGCTCTTGGGAATTAAGAAATGCATAAATAGCAGAAACAAATTCTGTAGAAAAGTTGGAAGATAAAGTAGAGAAACCCTCCTGAAGAGCAAACCGTGAAGCAAAGAGACAATAGGCCGTGAATGATAAGGAGAGAAAAATCATCAAAAAAATAATAAAAGAAAATTCCCAGAACTGAAAAACACAAGCTCTTTCCTGACAGAAAGAGCCTACTAAATACCTAGTGCAATAAATTAAAGTAGGAGGGACTCAAAACAAAGCATATTATCATGAATCCCAAACGTTTCCAGAGATAAAATAAATTATTTGTAAAGCACTGGGAACAAGAATGATGTCCAATACCAACACTAAAATGATCACCCATGTGACTGCCCCCTCCCACCCTGGCAGGTTATCATTTTAGTGTTGCTTTACTTCACTTTAGTGTTGCTCCCTTCAAAATTCTGAGAGAAAATTATTTTGAACATAAAACATAGTCACAATATCAATCACGTGTAAGAGAAGACTAGAGAAATTTTCAGACAGGCAGGATCTCATGGAATTTACTGCCCCTCTACCCTTTTGTATAAAGCTGAAAGGAGGTGTGGTCTATCAAAATTAGGAAGTAAGAAAGAAGATGACACAGGAAAGAAGAAATCTATTCTGTGGCAGCATGTGGTTCATTTTTCTGTAATGTAGATTGCTTTTTTTCCTGGAGGATTCAGGCAACAGGATCCTGTGAAATACTGGGCCTTTGTTATAGTACATAGACCAAGATCCAACAGGGTATTGGTGAGAAGGTACAGGATGACTGACAGCTGTGCATCAGGGCTTGACAGGCAGTCATCCATATTGTCAGGAAGACAGGGGGCTTAAGGAGGGAGGTCTCTAGGAGGAAAAAAAAAAACAGTAGAATTGATGAGTTTGACTGGATTGAAAGGTACTTCATAAACTTGGTAACACATGTAAGGTAGAATTAGTAATAGGTATCTAAAAAGTAAAGAAAAATATGAGGCAAAGCAAAAAGTGTAAGTGAAAATATCAGTGATACACTGTGGCTCAGCTGTGACTAACGACATTTCCATTGTTGTAATAAAGTCAACCCTAAGTATTTCACCAGAAATTATAACCAGATAAGCAGGATGGGGGAGGAAGGGATTTGAGAAGGGATCAAAGTGGGGAGGGAAGTGTAAGAGAGGATAAATACTTATCTGCCATAGTAGGAAGTCATTTGCTAAATGTCTAAAATTTAAAATGAAGAAATAGCAGTATAAGCATGTTATTTGAAATATCGAATTAAATGCCGGAAGAAACTACCAAAGAAGTTAAAAAGAATTCCTAGTAGAGAGAAGGACCTGGAGGTAGAGCTAGGGACTATTATTTTATTATAAACCTTATGGTACTTTTACATACCTCTTCTTTTGTTTGTTTGTTTGAGATTGGGTCTCACCATGTTTCTCAGGCTGAAGCACAGTGGCTTGATTGTAGCTTACTGCAGCCTCAAACTCCTAGGCTTCAACAGTCCTCCTGCTTCAGTTTTCTAAGCAGATGGGACGACAGGCATGCACCCACCCAGCTAATATTTTTACTCTTTTGTAGAGACAGGGTCTCGCTATGTTGACCTGGCTGGTCTTAAACTACTGGTCTCAAGCAATCCTCTCACTTTGGCCTCCCAAAGTGCTGGGATTACAGGCATGAGCCGCCATGCCAGCTGTACTTTTTAAATGACACACATCTGTGTGATAAAAATAAAATTTAATAAAAGCAAATAAAACTACTCTTCTGATTTAATTTTTATTTTTAAAAATGTGTATATTAAAAAAACAACTGGGTTGCAGAGGTGTAGGTCAATAGATTAAAAATTTTGGTTAGACTAGAGGAACATGTTCAAGAGATTTATTGTACAACATGGCAACTATAGTTTATAACAATGTATTGTATTCATCAAAATTGCCAAGAGAGTAGATTTTAGGTGTTCTCACCACAAAAAATAAATATATGAAGTAATGTATAGGTTAGCTTGATTTAGTCATTCTACAATATATTCATATTTCAAAACATGTTGTATAGGATAAATATGTGCAATTTTTATTGTCAATTTGAATAACAAAATATGTAAGTAAAAAAGTATAGAAAGCTATATAACAACATACTAACAGTGTAACTCAATGATGTAACTAGGGTTGGTTTTTACTTCATTTTGTCTTTTCTAATTTTTTCTGTAGTAACTTTTGTCACCAAGGTTAATAGGAATCTTAAAAAATGTATTTTTAGCAATTGTTATATCTGCAATATGATCTATATATTTTGTCAGGGAGGTTTATTCTTTGACTCAGAACTAGTTTGTTCTTGAAATATGTACTTTATTCTTTTAATTAGGGCTTAAAATGTTAAAATATTTCTAAAGAGGACTTTTTGGGGCTCTGCAGTGTACTTTTTTAATGAGAATGCCCACAGTTTAGGCATATTAAGGCATAATTTATTTTACTAAAGAGTTAAAATGATAAAGATTTGATAATTTTCTAATGTTAACTATCAGGTAGTGGTAAGAACATTTAATCTGATATTTTGACAATCAGTCCCACTCTGTGACAGCATGCAGTTCATTTTGCTATAATGTGGATGGCATTTTCCTGGAAGATTTGGGCACAGGATCCCATGGAATATTAGGACTGGGAATGTTTTATACTACGTAGACCCGGAAACTGATGTTAACCAATTAATAATGGCCTAGGAAACTTAAAAAATCTCCAAGTTCCACTGACACATTGAGAGTGTATGGCTTGCTACCGTAAAACTATATGTTAGTTTTCCAGATTTCTGGTCTCAAGATCAGCTCTTTCTGTGGCTACAACTCATTATTTTAATTTGCCAATAATAAGACACATCCTAACAATATCTAGTTTGAACACAATTAAATTCACCTCTTTTATGCCTTGTTTACTTAAAATATGAAAACATACTCTTTTTAAAATTATTTTTTAAATTATGAGTGATCAATGGCATGGTTTTTAAAAATTAATAAGCACAGAAGGATATAAAATGACTGTCAGTCACCTGTCACCTTCACCCCCAGAAATAGACATGGTTAATAATTTCTTGTATGCTCTTGCAGACATTTTAATGCATTGAAAGCATATGTTTTTTTCTTTTCACAAGTAGCATATCGTAGACATCAGAATCCTGAAATCTGGGGCTAGAGCTTATGCCATGTTTTATTTTCAACATTTTACTGTTGACATTGATTTTTACTTTGAATATTTTACTTTTTGCTCTATTTTTAAAATGTGTGAATATTTTATTTTAAAAAGGAGGGGTGTCTGCATGTACAGAATAATTTCAAGTATATTCTCTTTCCTCTTCTCTAAATTATGTAATTTTATCTCTTTCAGCATTGGGGGCCTTATTCTGGACACAACTGTATCTGACCCAAACTTGGTTGGGATTGTTGTTTACACGCCAGTTATTAATGGTAAGAATTAGATATACTGCTTCATGATAATATTAAATCTTTGTAATCTCTTAGGTTCTATTAGGAGTCAGGGATCAGATGCAAGAGGTCTGTCCTTCCATCCGAATCATTTTCTCTCCAACCCCAAGTTGTTGCTTTCAGTAGAAATTATATTCCCAGGTCTCAGAATGTAGAATACATTACTGAAAAGTACTCTTTCTTAATCATATCATTAACTACTAGTTTGAGAGTCAGGTATACCTGACTTAAGATTAGTGTGGCAAGATATATTTCAAATTTTGTTTATTATTTACATTGGGATTATCTGCTATCATATATTGTTTTGTTGCTCCTTTTGTCAATTTTTGTGGATAAATTAGAGACAGCTGGGCTTGAACATTGCTTGAATCCATTCAGTTCATTAAAATCTGGGCTGGGCACAGTGGCTCATGACTGCAATCTCAGCACTTTGGGAGGCCTAAGTGGGAGGGTCGGTTGAGGCTAGGAGTTTGAGGCCAGTTAGAGCAACATAGTGAGACCCCCATCTCTATAAAAAAATTCAAAAATTAGCCAAGTTTGGTGGCACACAACTGTAGTCCCAAGTTTGTCCTCAGGAGGCTGAGGTGGGAGGATTGCTTGAGCCAAGGAGTTAGAGGCTATAGTAAGCCACTGCGTGGTAGCCTGGGAAACAGAGTGAGACTCTGTCTTAAAAAAAAAAAAAAAAAAAAAAGAGAAAAATCTATTGGTCTCAGCTGATCTCTTTAAAAATCTGCCTTATATTTTTTTTGTTATCTATGAAATGGGAATTATAATACTTAAATTAACAGACATTTATGTATGAATGACATTTAATGAAGATCATTTTAATCCAGTCTACTGGCTTCTGGGGTGGCTATCATTAAAGTGAATTTTTTTTTTTTTTTTTTGCCTATTTTTTGAGACAGAGTCTCTGTCACCCAGGCTGGAGTACGGTGGCACGATCTTGGCTCACTGCGACCTCTGCCTCCTGGGTTCAAGCAATTCTCCTGCCTCAGCCTCGCGAGTAGCTGGGACTACAGGTGCCCACCACCCACACCCAGATAATTTTTGTAATTTTAGTAGAGATGGGGTTTCACCATGTTAGCCAGGATGGGAATTGTTTTTTTTTAACTTTAAGTTCTGAGATACATATGCTGAATGTGCAGGTTTGTTACATAGGTATACATGTGCCATGCTGATTTGCTGTACCTATCAACCTGTCATCTCGGTTTTAAGCCCCGCTTGCATTAGGTATTTGTCCTAATGCTTTCCCTCCCCTTCCCCCCCCACCTCCTGACAGGCCCCAGTGTGTGATGTTCTCCTCCCTGTGTTCATGTATTCTCATTGTTCAACTCTAAAGTGGATTTTAAGTATAGCCTAGACCAATATAATTTAAAAAGTAATTTTACTTGGGGGAAAACATGTCCTAGGATATACTACATATTTAATGTAATTTACTTTGCATATCTATGTTAAAAGAAAATATGTTGGTCAGGTATGGTGGCTCATGCCTGTAATCCCAGTTCTTTGGGAGGCTAAGCCAAGTGGTTCGCTTGAGCTCATGAGTTTGAGGCCAGCCTGGGCGACATGACCAAACTCTGCCTGCACAAAAAAATATAAAAATTAGCCAGGCATGGTGGTACACACCTGTGGTCCCAGCTACTTGGGAAGCTGAAGCGAAAGGATCTTCTGAGCCTGGGAGGGAGGCAGAGTTTGCAGTGAGCCAAGATCACACTGCTGCACTCCAGCCTGGGCGACAGGGAATGACCTTGTTTCAGAAAATATATATATGTGTGTGTGTGTGTGTGTGTGTGTGTGTGTGTGTATACACACAATATATAAAGGCAAGTTCTTCAAAATCCAATTTCATCTCTAAAATTTCTCCTCCTGGTGCCACCATTCTCCCCATCACCTACACATAAAATTGTGGGACCATCTATTTCAGCCTGGCCCTTCATCCTCTTTGACTGAAAAATGACTGAGCCATTGTCGATTTGCCCTTTAACTCAGTTCACTTGCTCACTCATTTATTGATATAACAAGCTTGTCTTACTCTTGTAGCCTAATGTCTCAGTATAGCCATCATTCAAGTAATAAAGTAGCCTTCCTGACTCTCTTTCTATGTGATGCAAATTAAGTGTCACTAATAGCCTCGTCTTTCTTAAACACTGTTTTTATTACATGGGCCCTAAGATGATGAATTTAACAGTGCTTTTTTTCCCTGCCTATCAAAGCAAATTTGAATTCTGCCTAGCTTTCAAGGCCCTCTATACATTGTTGAACTCATTGTTGCCCAAAGATATGCAGTTTTTTTCATTATCATTCTAACTAGGTTTTTATATTGTCCCTACAAAGATTCATCTAATTTTCACTGCCTGAAATAACTACTGCTTTCCTCCTGCCTCTTCAGATCCTCTTCTGTGAATATTAATGGATGAGTTCATTAGCATAAACATTACTCATAATGACTGTTAGAGCTATATTAAACAACATTTCAGTAGGAAATTTAGCTTAAATTACAATAACCCTTTTATTATAAGGCTTTAATGCATATTTCAGTTATTTTACCTTACGTAAGAAACAATTCTAGAGCTTCATTGAAATGCTCTCCTTGGATGTCTGTGCCATGGCATTGCGGAGTATTAATAGTAATATATTTTTTGTATCTCAGTAAGTAAACCTCTTAGTGGGCTATCACAATCTGCATATAAATTCCGCTCTTTAAAAGACGTTATTAGAGATGGTTTACTCTATGTTTCTCAAATAAGACGGAACTTTTGAGAACTGAATTTCATTTAAAATGTGTTGGGGAAGGTACTAAAGGACCCTTGTTTATCTTTATTATTATCATCATCATTATCTGCTATTTAGTGAGTACCTACCACTATGTACCAGATAACTTGCAATTTTTTAATACATGCTATGTCATATAATCCTCACAATAAAATAAGTAATTTGTCTAAGGTTTCTTATCTTGTAAGTGGTGAGTCACAGTGGAAACCCAGATCTGGTTTATTCTAAAGCCTGTGATTTTTTTTTCTTAAAATATGAAGCTACTAATTTATGTTTTATTAGATACAAGAATGCATACATTGTTTAAAGTAAGGCTTTAAACAATGTGTTCCTATTATGATTAGGATATCTTTTAATACTTATTAACGTCTCTCAGAACTAGTGGTATTTTCCAAAACATAATTTCATAGTAACACTAGTTCTGTGAGATGTTAATAAGTATAACTTGAAAAGTGAGTTCTGTGGTCAAATTTGGTAAACATTAATTTAAACAAATTTGTTTACTATGGAATTTCTTAAAGCCTTTTTATCATGCTAACATATACTGTGAGTCTCTTTCCGGTACTTCTGTTAGCTAGGTGTTGGGATTTCTAGATCTGACCTTCCTCAGACCTTCTAGACCATACTTTGAGAACCACTGATCTAGGGCTCTTTTTATCACAGTCTACTTAGTCTACTTTCAAATGATAATAAACCACTTTACATATAGGATAAGAAACTTATGTCACTGTACTTGAATTACCGCTCCTCTTTCTTACATGCTCTTTTTGACATATATTTTACTTTGTAGTAAATCCTGTAATGTGTTGTTATTTTTTGCTTCAAACAGTTTATTTTTAAAAAGAGACTAAAAATGAAAAAAGTATATCTTTTATATTTTCTCATATAAAGTTATATTTCCAGCACTCTTTCCTTTGTGTGGGTCCAGGTTTTTATCTGGTGTTATTTTCCTTCTGCCTGAAGAAATTACCTTAATGTTTGTTGTAGGTCAGGCTTACAGAGAAAATAGAGGCTTTAGGCGTGGTCTCACCCAGCGTGCTTCTCTTTCCTTTCCCTTCACCTCTATTCTTCTCTCTGACAATGTCTATTTTTAACTTCTTTCACCCCTTTTTAGAAGAGCTGATTCTTTTGCCCAGGACTGGCTAGTTCTCCTGTGCCCTGGATATTATTCCGTTACAACGCCAATGGGAGCCGTATACTCCATCAGTTATTTTAACTTTTCCGGTATCTCCCATGTCTTCCTCTCTTACATCTTTTCCCTTTAGCCTACAAGTGTGCACAAGTCTTTCATCCCAAGTCCCCTTTCCCATAGTGCTCTGCCTTTTCAAGCTTCTGTTCTCTCTCTTCTACTCTCTACAATCAAACTTTCCCAAGTGTAGTCTGTATTTTTTCCAACTCATTACAGTATTTTTCTTCCCCCTCACTCTACAAAACTGCTTTTACTAAGCTCTCCAGTGACTTCCTAATTACTTTATCCAATTACTATTTCCAGTCTTCATTCTATTCAGTTGTTTAATACTATTTACTGTCAGTTTTTGCAACTCTGCCATTCTCATCCCTTCTCTGAAAATTCTTTTTCATTTTCCTTTACTGGTTCCTTCCTTCTACCTGCCTCTTTGTATTCTTCAACACCCTGCTCTTAAGCTTCTATTCTCAATATTGAATATTTCTTTATGGGCAATAATGTCTCATCCAGAGATTTTCAAAGTGTGGTCCCCAGACCAGCAATATCACTTGGGATCTCATTAGAAATGCAGATTCTCAAGCCTAAATCAGCAGCTCTGAAGTAGAACTCAATTGATTCTGATACATGCAAAAGTTTGATTTGTCCTTGTCATACAGCTTCATTTCATGGCTTTAGCCCTAGTCTTGACACATCTGTGCCTTTCTAGATCGATACTTTAAATTGGATATCTCTACATAGAACACCTGAAACTTCTAACTGAACTCATTCTCTTCCCTGCAAACCTGCCCTTTGGTGTTTCCTGTGTCAGTTAGTGGTGTTAGCTACCCAGTGTCCCAAACAGGATATCCCAAATCGCATACTTCCTCTCCCTTATCCTCTCTAATCTGCTCTTGAAATAGCTTCTGAATTAGAGATGCATTGGTTAGAAGGAGGATGAAAACTATATTATTGTAGCCAAGAAGGATTCAAGAGGGACGGTTTATTCAGTGGTTAGGAAGTCATTTGAGAGTTCAGTTTTGTTGAGTAGCAGACTAAACAAATGAAGGTACAGTCTTACAATACAATATTATTAACAATAAAAATGGTTGAATTACATATCCCATAACAGGAAGGATGAATCTCAGAAACTTATATGATAAATTTTCATTTATATAAAGTTCAAGGGTATGTAAAACCAAATTATATATTATTTAGGAATATACATATATGTGGTAATAATACAGAGAAGGAAAGAGAATAAAAAACACAGACATAGCCACTTTGATAGGGAAGGAAGGCTATGGGAATAGGGAAGAGCACATAGGACACTTCAAATATGAAGGTAATGCATTCCGTTTCTTAAACTGGGTAGTGGGTACGTGAGTGTTTTTTTGTAGTACGAGTCTTTGTAACTTACATATGTTTTTTAGATATTATTTTTGCATTTATTAAATATTTAGTATAAAACCATAAACATCTTAGAAGTAGCCCTTTTAAACTTCATATTAAATGGTTGACAATGAAAAGAAAAGAATTAGGATAATACTTAGAAGTCCAAATGAGGAACTTTTTCCCAGAGAAGAGACACGTGGGTATGTTTGTTGGCAAGGAGGCAAAGCAGTAATAGAGTAGGAAAGAACAAGGATGCATGAGAGATGGTGAATAATGAGAGAGCAAGGCCCATGAAACAATGGGCCACACAGTAGCCTTGGAAAGAAAGGATAACCCCTTATTTCAAGGTGGTAAGAAAGGAGTCCTGAAGAAAGGCAGGTGGAAATACACAGATATGGGCTAGGGGATAGATGAAGATGAAGGGCCTTACAATAGACAGCCTCAGTTGTCCCAAGAAAGTAGAGAGATTCATTTCTCTAGGGCAGTGTTTCCCAATCTTTCTCATGTCATGGCACACATAAAAATTATAATATTTCGATGGCACCCTAGAGTGAAGAAGGCAGCCATCTGTAACCAGAGGTACCTAATTTAGCACTGTGGCCATGCCAAGAGCTTAGAGGATAGTATCTCAACACAGCTGTAACCCATCTGAGGTACACTGGTTGGGAGTTTCTGATCTAAGGCAGTGTTTTTCAATCTTTTATTTTTTTTTTTAAATTTTTTTTATTTTTCTATTTTTGAAAGAAAGAAAAAGAGGAAAGAAAGTGAGAGTGAAAGAAAGAAAAAAGTATGTAAGAGAGAAAGAAAGAGGAAGAGAAAGAGGGAGAGAGAACGGGATTCTTGTTCTATTGCCCAGGCTAGAATGCAGTCTAAAAATGGGTATTAAAAACCTCTTTTATGCCAATAACTTTGCTTAACAATG